>JANHFK010003532.1:0-12467 GCA_036250565.1 Sibynophis collaris | reverse complement strand
CTCTTTGTCTGTCTGTCTCATCTCTCTTTCTCATCTCTTTCATCTCTTTCTCCCCCCTGTGTATGTCTCCCTCCCTCTCTCTCATCTCTGTCTGTCTGTCTGTCTGTCTCTCATTCTGATTCTCCAGTGCTCTATGGGTCTCGTGGGCGCTTCTTCGGCCTTTGTTGGTGCTGGACGCATCTCGGTTACTCAGGGAGACGCACGACCTGCTATCCACCCTGAGACACTCGCCCGACCTGGCTGCAGCCGATGCTCCACATCATAATGGGCTCCAGGAGGAGAAGGGGATGCCATCTCCCCCATTATGAAGCACGCTAAATTTAACATTAGCAGTGGGCAGGCCATGGAGGCGCCAACAGCAGCAGCGGAGAGAAATGGCTGGGCCAGGCTAGTAACTTGGGGCTGAGAGAAAGTTGCACGTTTCTCCAAGAGACTGAGGTGCACAAAGTACCAGCAAGGGCCAGAAAAAACGCTTTCAAGACCCAGCAAGAGATGAAGCTTCGCACCCACTCTGGAATATGGAGCGAATCTCCATCCCCCACCTTTCCCTTCTCAGGCCAGGTGAGGAATGACAGGGATGGGAGGGCAAGGGGTGGGGCCAGTCACTGGTGGGTTCATCCAACAAGAAGCCACCACCTCTACCCGGGTGCACTGCGGACCACCAGCATTTTCTCCAGTTGGTGACCTCTGGTTTAGAACAACTGTAATTGCTTTCCATACAACTCTCCTTCCCCCAGACAACCACAGCAACAAAGTCTGATTAGATTGCAAGTCTGAGATGTGTTAAACTATACTAATAGTTTAAATGGGATTGATAAGGTACATCACTGTTTATTTTCCTTGCACACCTTCCCCAATCATTGTTTAAAGTTTGTTAGTGTTTAAAACAAACATATTTCAGGAAATGGACTTCTGCATCTTAACAACTTTAGATACTTCAAAACTGTTGTGTCAGCCACTGCTTCCTACATTTACGCAACTGCAGGCAACCTGCACAGTCAAAGTGGATTACTTCATTCTGATTTTTTAGCTCCTCCCAGCAGCTCTTTTTAGAAGCTTCACTTTCTGGGTATCCATATAAATAGAGGTCTTTCTAGCTGGACTTGCACAGCTATTCAGAAAGAAAATTGCTGTGGAACAAACTCTACTGCATAAATTACCTGAAGCTTACCAAGGTAATGCTAGTTTTCCTAGCGCAATTAAAGATTTGGCTGAACTTTCCATTACCATTCTAAAAGAAAAATGAGAAATGTCAACAAATAATATAAATACTTTTTTTCTTTTCTTTCTATTTACAAGCTAGAAAAAGGTTGAGGAAAGAACTATGTTGATGGTTCCACCCTCCCTTCCTTTGCAGTGTAAAATCATAATTGTAAATTACATTAGAACTATTGAGCTGTACAGAAATGTTTTAAATAAATTTAATGAACTTGTGCAGGAAGTACAAGATGAATGGGCATGTTGTGATCAATTCCAATTGTGCTTGTCAGCCGTCTCTCCTCTATATCTTGGTGTATATATTTACTTGGGAATATATCACATTTAGATAATTTGGTTTTACTTCTAAGTAAACATAAGATTATATAATTACAGTGAGTAGACTTAAATGCAATCTGCTATGTAAGTGATGTTGACATCAGTGAGAGAAAATGCTATATAAAGTAATGAAATTCTTTCAGTATAGATTCATCAGTAGTATACTGTATATATTAAAATCTTAATAAACTGAATCTTTTTGTTTTGATATAGAATGATCAATCTTGAATTTACCTTTTGCCTTCTGGTGGGCTGCTGCTTTTTCCAAAGCATCAACTGTAAGCATATAAGACCAGACTGTTCTGCTGTAAGCTGCCTAGCCTGTCCTAAACATCACAAAGCTGTGACCTTCATACATGAATGCTGTCCTCGTTGCATCCCTCAGTGTTCGTGTCCTGCCTTTCTGGTGGATGACTGCCTTAACCAAGGCTATAAAGATAAGGTTCTTCTCTTGGGACAATCTGTGCTTACTGACTTTGCTACCAGGGTGTGTACATGTAAATCAGTTCAGAACATCATATGCTATTCAATTTGCCCCCCAATTTCTTCAGAATGCAAGCATGTAAATAAACCTTCGCTTGGTTGTCCGTTCTGTACTTGAACCACAGGGAATTATGATGAGATACTTGCTGATAATACTATTACTGAAAAACGAAAGATTTGTAAGTGTCTACCAGAAGATGGAAAGTTGCAGTACATTTTCAGTAAATACAAGCTCAGAATATTTAGGCATATGGATATTCATGTACTGAATTAATAAACTTGGTATCTTGAAAACTGCCGTATTTTGTGTAAGTCTTCCGTTACCCATCAAATATATTGGATTTCAACTCCCATAATCCTTCCTTGCCATAATCAGAGTAACATATTTGAGAGTATCATTCTAGGAAGACTCTTCTTCACTACAGTCAGCATTGTTTTTCTACATAGCTGGAGAATCTAAAAGACCTTTCTTTATTCACATTCCTAAGTAAATCCAGCTCTGTTAATAAAAAGACCAGCTTGCACAATGATACATGGTCCAGACTTTGTCCAAATGGCTGTTGGAGGCTGTTCGCATTACAGAAAGCAGCATAAGTCTGCATAAAATGGTCCAGTGATGAAATAACTCATCATGGTGACAGAGAATAAAACTGGGATTTATAAGTTCCAATGAAACTGCACCTTCACCTAAAAAAAAAAAGCTTAGAGGATCATGTGAGAAATGTTAGGAAAACATAGGATGAGATATTTAAGTACAGGTTTTCAATCAGTTAGCAGGAAAATCTATGTTAGGAAACCCTGGTACAGTCTTTTTCTAGATATCATGCTGTATTTTCCACAAGTTCAAGATGGGAGTGTCACTTAATTGAGCATAGAATAGGAAGATATTAGACACAGTTGAATATTTTATTTGTTATTTCTCTGCAGGACAAAAATTGGTGCATTAAAATAGGTAGAAAGAGTATTATTGTAAATTGAAAAATAAATTAGGAATTAGTATATTATGTATATTATGATTTTAATCAGTTTGATGAAACAATTCTAGCACTAAACCAAACCCAGCCAAACTTTGTTAACCTTATTATAAAGTATCCAGTATGAGCACAACTGGAAGCAGTTGTAATTTATGAGGAAAAAAATGTATCAAATGCAGACACCAATGTTAATGCTGATTTGTGTTTTTATTGTATAAAAGAATTCCAGGCATACATTTCTAGTTGTTTAATTCACCGTTTTTTCACATTAAAAAAAAAACTGAAATTCCAATGAGATTTGAGATCTCAAATTCTCTCATCCTTTTGAAAAAGCCAATTGATAGCATTTTGTTTATAAATTGTGTGTGTGTGTGTGCATACTCACACACACACACACACACATATAGGATAGCTATTTTGTATAATTTTTTTTCTTTCAGAGCGGTGGCATATGGTGCTTTTTAGATACAAGAAAAAGGTTTTGAAATAAAGATGAACAAACCTGTTTTTATTTCCTGAAATACCGACAGGATAGCCTGAAAAACCGACTACAATTTGAACATGTTGTGTACATAAAAATTGGATCTGTAATAAATGACATCATCTTACCCCTTTCCTATATTAATATATAATGATTTAGAAATTAACTGTTAACAATATTCAACAAAAAGGGTGAGACTTTTTGAATTTCCAAAGCATCATCTCTTATGATCAAGGGCCTCATTTTCTGAAAAATGGTCCTGACTGATGTCTACTAGTATTAACAGCTACTAAATGCCTTCAGGATCAAGAGAGGAATACAATACAGGTAATCTTTGACTTACAATGGTTTATGACCATTCAAAATTATACAGTAACACGCTGAAAAAAGTGACTTATACCTGCTTTTCACATACCTATGGTCACATGATTAAAATTTAGATGCTTGGCAACTGATTCATATTTATGATGGTTGCAGTGTCCTGAGGTTATGTGATCACCTTTTACAACTTTCTGAGAAGCAAAGTCAATGGGGAAGCCAGATTTACCTAACAACTGTGTCACTAACTTAGTGATTCACTTAATAACTGTAGCAAGAAAGGCCACAAAATAGAGCAAAAATTCACTTAACAGATGTATCATTCAGCAACAGAAATTTTGGGCTCAGTTGTGGTTGTAAGCCAAGGATTATCTGTACTGGAGTTGAGGTGACATGAGCTGATTCAACATGGCTTTTCTTGCATTTCTTCAGCTCATATAATAAGTTCATAACATAAAGTGATACTTCTAGAATTATGAGAGAGAAAATAAATATGGTTCTTTCCCTCTTTTATTTTATTCAAAGGAAGATTACAAATTGTGCCTTGCTTGATGGAACTGCATTTTTCTATTTTTGTTTTTACTTTGATCCTGAAACACCCCCCCCCCCCCAATAATATTCAGTTATTTGATACTTGTTATGGTGCATGTGACACATCAAATAAAAAAGGAAAAAGAAGAAATCTCTGCATAAGAGTCTTCTATCAGTGAGTCGCACATATTTTAACATTTTTAACATCCTAGTAAAGTGATCCTTATAAAGCTTCTAATTGGTCAGAACAGGAAAACTGGCCTAGCTTGTTTTTGCAAAAAATTCATGGAATGAAAACAATTGTCATGAACTATTCTTCATAGATCACCTTTATAGTTACAGTGGCCCATTCAAATTGTCCCCATATATTTAAATAAATAAATAAAATGGTTAATGATTTGGGGAACATAGAGAAGAGAGAAATTTCCTGAGCAGTTTTCTTGGCTGGGTACTTTAATGCTGGATTCCAGGAAGCAAATCTGTGCCTTTCAAAAATAACTATGCAGTTCTACTACAATTGTCATAATAGTAGCTTCTCACATTTCATAGAAAACTTTTGAAACTGACAAGACTTTCAGAAACAATTTTGTTTGTGTATCGGTGCCTAAAACAGCATCTTGCTTCCCATTAATAAAAACCAAAGGGCTGATAATGCTTCCATTAATTTATCTTCATGGGAATTATGGAAAGAACCTATAAATCATAAATGATGTTGTTTAAAATAGATACTATCTTAAAAGTGCAGAGTAATGAAATGTTTCTGATGGTCTTCAAAAGGCATTTTCTAAAGAGTTTGAAAATTTGATATCCCTATCATTTTTATTTAAGGAAATAAATACTTTGAAAATTGTGTACCTACTGCTGTTCAATTAATGTGTAGTTTTCCTTAGCCAATAAAAATTGATAAAATTTCTTTGCCTTTGAATATTGTCAACAATCAAAACAGTTGCAATTTGAAAAATTCTCCATTGTTTAAAAACACCTCTTGTTTGATTGTAATTAATTTTGAAAACCAAAACAATATTGATAGTTGCATTATACAGAACCCACAACAGGGAAAAACTAAATGTGATCATATAATTATTGTTTATCAAGGTAATTTGATAGTTTACTTTTAAACACAAAGTAGAGAATATAGGTGTTTTGAGTTCAGCATGTAAAAACATTGATGAATCATTCTCTAGCACATTTCCAAATATATCATTAAAAATATCCCCAAATTTTCAAATTTAGATTTCAAAAACTATCAATCAAATATTCATGCCCCTGCTAAAAATACCTTTTACAAATAAGCAATAGTCTGAACTGAAAAAGTTCATGTATATTTTAAAGCAAAGCTCCAATGTTATCTCGTTCACACTGATTATAATCAAGTTATTTAATCCTTCAATTGATGGACCTCAAAGTCCAATGTCCTATTCTTTACATCTGTAAAAATGGGGTGTTTGTTTAAAAAATATTCAGCTTTAAAATTTCTATAAATCTACATTATATTAATGTTTTTAAGATAAATGATCTGAAAACATCTTTTCACATTTTAACTCAAATTTTGATAAAACTCAAAAGAGAAAAATAATGTGTTTATTTAACTTTTACACAACCATAAGAACCAATGCAATATGAGTTCTAGTTTCTATGGTCTCAAGACAGTGAAATATGCCAGAATATCTTGATATAAATTTGTGATCTTTCAACTGGCTACCCATATTGTATTGTGGAATCTGGGAAAATGAAAGTAATGTTTCCCCTTTTCCTGTGGGATTATGATGATAATATAATCTAGCACACTAATTTACTTCTATTATTGCCAGTCCAGTATTTTGGGAGAAAAAAGCATATTCTTTCACTCTGGGCATACAAATATTAATCGTAGCCATAGTATTGATACTTAAAACCTTTACTGTACATGTTTACTGTAGATTTACTGTACTGTAGATGTGCCATGTGACTGCCAAAGCATATCAGGGTACCTACAAAGTTTCTCTAGGATGGTGCAGGAATTTCTCATTCATTCAAATTATACACACTGAGACTGACTGAAGCTCTTAAAAGTGACCTCAGGGAATCTCTGCCATACAGACTTATTTGAGAAACAGTCCTTTTATTTATTTAAATCCATTTAAATTTAGATTTAGGAGAATAATTAGAATTCACAGAATAGACCAGAGATGGTGATCATCTAACTACTTAATAAAATAGAATAAATCAAAAGCAGCTTTAAATGTTTTGCTGAATCAGGACTTACATAAAAACTAACTTATTAAAATCTGTTGGAAATAGATCTTGAATTTGTTGAGATGGCCTATCCTTTCCCTACCTGTTAATTTTCAGTTCTGCCGAGACTGCAATCCCACAAATCTCTAGCCAGCACAGGTGAACACCAAAAATACCAACTATGGAAGGCACAGAATGAAGGCTGATGTATAAAAATGTTTCATAAATCATTCAACAACATGATCTGTTATACTGTACAGACTGTATGCATGGTCTCTTAAAGTTAAGATTGGAAAAATATTAATATTCATGCTGATGACAAGAACATAGCAATTTTGAAAATTTAAATAAGGAAAAATTGGCCAAGATTTATCAGCACTATTTCCGGATGTAGGAATAATATTCAATGTACATTAAAATATTGTTGAAATTTCTCTATCCTGAGAAATCTATTTTTATCTGCACCGTATTAATCTTGGCTGATCTAAAACAGCGAAAGAAATGGATCTGGTTGTATTTGGATGAAAAAGTGGCAGGAAATAGCAGCTATAGGTTACTAGGGAAGGACAAAAACATGCTGGAAGAAGGTACAGGTAATCCCCAGGTTACAAGTGTTTCCTCAGTGAATGTTCAAAGTTATGCGATAAGCGCCCCCTAGCATTTATGAATAAGTCCCAAAACTATGAATCTTGCATCATCATGGCAGTTGTTCACCCTTATGAACAACCGCAGATCCTGTGAAACATTTGTCCTGCATTTTGCCATCCAAAATGGAGGTTTGGAGGGGGGCCTTCCCTCCAATGCTCCGTTTTGGCCTCCAAAGGCCTCGCCTGGCATGTTGTAGGCCAAAATGGAGCTTCGGAGGGGCAGATCCGCCCCTCCAAACCTCCATTTTGGAGGGTAAAGGCCTAAATGGAGCTCCATTTGGATGGCAAAGTGCTAGGCAAGGTCTCTGCACACCAAAATGGGGTTGCAGAGAGCACACGCAGCTGAGACGCTTCAGAGGACACAGCTTACTAGATCTTCACATGATAAGTGACCCGGCACAGCAGGTTGCGTGAGGGGGAAGCAATTGTGGGCATTATGAGGTATTTCACTGGGTCAAGGCAGCCTTGGGTGATCTTAGGCAGGTGGCCTGGTCTATCACTAGGCCCCCCATGGCCTTCCCCACCTTGAAATACCTCATGTGCACTTAATGAGCCTCACATTTGATTAGTGAATGCATGGGCAAAAGGAGGGAGTGATCCTGCAAGGTACAAGATTCACTCCCACAAATCCTGGGGTTACAAATGGAATGGGCAGGCTCCATTCCATTTGTAACTCAAGGACTACCTGTAATTGAACCACTGTGATATTATGCATGAAAGCTGATGGACATGTTCATGAAATCATTAGAATCAAGTTCAATTCAAAGGAGAATCCTATTTGTATCAAAGCTGCAGAATACGTAACATTTGGGATGCAGTAAAGTGGGGAGAAATTAGATAACCCAGAAGAAAATATATGTAGTCAACTGATGTGAAGTACGTGTATTGCTGAGAGTTTTTTAAACTATAATAAAGACTGTTCATTTTATTCACCTGAATATCACTGTTCAGCAGTCTTCCCCAAACTGGTGCTCTTTGCTGGGATTGCAGTTTATAGAATTCCCAGCCATCATAGTTTAGATGCTGTTGGCTTGTATTTCTGGGAGTTAAAAGACCCAAAACATCCAGAAAACATCAGTCTGAGAAAAGCTACTCTTGTGAGACAGCGTTCAATAGGGAGAGAAATATAATTTGAATGGTAGTTTGCGTGAAATAACAAAGTGCTGACCAGTATCCAGCTTCCCATTAATGAATAACATATTACTATGAATTGTACCATTATGGGAGAGCAGAGAAGCATAGGATGTCACATAGGCATGTTTATTCAATTTGGACAGTTTTCATAACTTTTCAAATAGTAGTACTAAACACTTTTTCCTCATGCTTAATACAGTCATCCGTCCAATTCTTAGAGAATTTATAAAAATATTTTTCATCCAAGAATCCTGATAAAGGTAAAAATAAGTGTATTATAGCAAACAATGGACAGACACACTAGTTAGGAGTACACCTTATAGCATCTCTTGTACCTTTAAATGTATCCTTCAACTGAGATTAGAGAATACTAGTTTAGGTAAGAGATTCCCATTTAGAATCAACACATGAAGAATGGTTAATAATCCTTCCACTCTTTAGATTATGCTCTAATGTCCACTAACAGCCAGTTATCTTTGAATATAGCATGGCTATTAGCAGTTGGAAGCCTTCTCGTACATGTGAAGAGTTTTTTTTAAAAACATGCATTGTCAAACTCCATATTGTAGACAATCATGTCACACTTGTGGAGATCAGTGATGTCATCACTACTACTAAGACAGCATAGAGGTGGTTTGCTGTTCCTTCCATGGTGAATTCTACACTGGAATGTATCACCAGAAGAGAGTTACAATCATGGCTTTTTCTGGCTCCTCTATTTCTTTTATTGCCATTCTCAACTCACCTTATTTGCTGAAAAGAAGAAAAGAAAAGAAAAGAAAAGAAAAGAAAAGAAAAGAAAAGAAAAGAAAAGAAAAGAAAAGGAGCCACTGGGCAAATGGACAAAAAAGGAAGAAAATTTGTTGAGAAAAAAGCTGTGGTAGCCATATTAACAGCAAATTTTAAAGGTACAATGAGATCTAGAGTTGTCTACCTAACTACTCCTGAAGAAATTAACTTTATAGTAAATGCCATGCATTCTTTAGGAATCACACATTTTCACTTCTTTCTTTCTTTCTTTTTTTGTATTATGTTGCCCACTTTAGACAGGCAGTTTAGTTTCCTTTTTTAAGGTGCAGAAGCATCTTTCAAATCTACATGGCTAACTTCATAAACAAATCCCATACATTAGTTTGACATGCTTTACATTTACATTAACCACCTTTGTTAAAATGACAGAACTGAAACTGGTTACTTTCAACGAGATAAAAAGTACTTTCAGTTCTCCCATAGCAGTGCAATTTTATATGTTTAAAAATTGCAGGTCTTATGATGCTATAGAACAGCAAGGAACTGAGTAACATAGTAATTGTCTGGTTTGGGTAAGTTTAAATCCATGCTTAAATAAAACTAACTCACATTCCAGGCAACCACCATTTTACCCAATGTCTGCAACTCCATTATACACATTTTTTCAGCTTGACTCAGCTTTTTGTGTGTGTGAATGAAATAACTAGGAAAACAAATGGGATGATAATTTTTTAACTTACTAGATTTTCAAAATTAAAACCAAAAAACAACACATTTGAAAGAAGTTGCTGCACCTGCAAAGACACTCTTTAAGCTTACTATGAAATACAAAAAAGTGCACTCTTCTATATCTACATATAAAACATATTAGAAATAAAACTTGTGTAAAATGTTTGCTGTGCAAACTATAAAAAGTCAGTCAGTCCATTGTCTTTCCTAATATTTTAGGTCGTGTCCTCTTGCTTCCTATTGCAGAGAATCACTGTTATCCAAGACCAGCCCACTGATATTTGTAGTTGAGAGGTCTGTTCCATCATCTTCAGTGCTGTCTATAGATTCATCCTCACTTTGCCCTGCCATCATGACTTGCTGAACAGCCAAAGTAGTACCATCAGATGAAAGCGATTGGAGACTGTCTACATTCATGTTGACGGGAGCTGTAATTGTTACAACAGCTCCTAAAAATGGATAAAAGTACAGATCCAATTGGAAAAAACAATTAGATATTTTAAAAAACCCACAACTCATTACTGAAATATGCATTTCATCTTATTTTCTAAAATAAACTGGGGAAAAAAGTTTTAGATTGCATGCTGTAAATGTAACAATTGGAAACGAATTACAATTGCACGCACCATCTAGTCCATTTTTTCCTCAGTGAGCACTTTAATGACATTGTGTTCATTTTGTTTTAGTGTAGTTTGGCCTAAATAAGAATTCTGAATTTTGGAAATGTTAAGGCACTATCATCTTAAACTAGCATTACAAGATTTGCAACATCTGGAGCAAATACTACATATTAAATGGACATCAATAGTTAAGCGAATATACGAAATCTGTGACATATGGAGTTTTTACTTGTGGAGAAGCCCCAATAAATACCAGAACAGGGATACTTAGCTTCAATCCACTGCTATAAATGTACCGTATTTTTTGGACTATAAGATGCACTGGAGTATAAGATGCACCAAGATTTCGAAGAGGTAAACAAGGAAAAAAAAGTTTTTGCCCTCCCCCAGCCCCCAGGAGCACTCTGCAGGCCTCCCAAACCCTCTGTGCATCCCATTTTTCGCAAAAACGGGACGCACAGGGAGGGATTTCAGGAGGCCAAAAATATCTGTATTCGGTGTATAAGACACACCAACATTTCTACCCTCTTTTAGGGGGGGGGGGGAGTGTGTCTTATACTCCAAAAAGTATGGTACATGTCTGATCATGTAAGGGAAAATATTAATTAATATCTGTGCAGATATTAATTATTCCTATTTTCTATGCCGTCCATGAAAACTTATTTAGTAAATTAAATTTATACCAATTCATTATTTCCAGTAGGCTTTATACAGAGAAACTGAATAAATTTACAAACTGGCTCATCAAACAGCAAAGTAAAAAATAAAGTAGTTTTTTAAAGCTGTTTAGTGAAGTAAAGCATCTACTTACCATCTGACATAGTAAGTTCATTTGATTGATGCTGAGCTACTCCTGATGCAATGGAGTCTGGCCAGAACCTCTGAACTGGTCGGTTTTGGGCTGTTTTCTTCTTTGTTTTTGGTGTTTCAGAACAGCTGGAATCCAACATTGGCTGGAGAATTCTCCTTCTAGCATTGATAAACCTAAACAAGGGTAAAATGTAAACTTCCAAAGTAACTTTAGAAATCTATGTGCAAACTATCATGTTCCTTTCTGTGGCTATGCTTTACAGATTCCTCCCCATCCTTAGAGGAGCCTTCTCCTACAAAAGTGGCCAAATGGCATCTAGATTGGTAGGTTTGGGCAATGTGTTGAAATCCTCCCAGTTGCTTGGGAATCCTCTCACCATGTACCAAAGGTCTTGTGCTGGACCTGAGCTGAGGTAATTTGCCAATTTCTTCTTCCAAAATGCTTTTTTCAAATTCCCAGCCTAATATTTTCCATTTGGCTTTATGAGGTCAATTACATATTGCCAACACTATCCAAATTTCTCTGTTGCAAAATACACTGCTATTTCACAGACTATGAATTTGCAAAAAATAAACACGCAGTATAGAAATTATAAAGGGACATGGTGATCTAGCCGTTAAGATGCAGGGTTTGTCAACCAGAAGATTAGTGGTTTGAGATCCAAGCAACATGTGACAGGTAAGAAGACTGTTAAATGATCAATCTGTAGGCACTTTGTAAAGCATGTAGTAAATACCAGAAATCAGCATGAAATGAATATATGAAACACTTTGTACGTAAGTATGTGTGTAGGTGTCTGGGGTATGTACTGTGTCTGTATATATATATATATATATATACACATACATAAAAACACAGAGAGACCCGTGTATGTGTTTGGAAAGAGAGAGGGAGGGAGAGAGAGAGCACTTTGTAATTCTTTTACAATCATTTTAGTTGCATCTACCAGAAATACCACCATCTGTTGTCTGGGTTCTGAGTCGTACTTAACCATGGCTTAACATGGTTTATCAAAGCCCTCATTGGCTGGGATTGCACCATTTGCTAAACCATAATCTACAGTACATGTATTACTTTTGTAGATTAGCACAAACATGGATCTCATTGAAGAAGCTGCAGTTATAATTGAGTTGCATGGATGTGAAAATTCAATAGGGTTCACAAATTGTTTAGAACAGTGGTCATCAACCTTTCGGACCTCAGGGACCACTAAATTCATAATTTTAAATCCTGCAGACC
>JANHFK010003531.1:123637-133833 GCA_036250565.1 Sibynophis collaris | reverse complement strand
GTGGCCAGGGTTGGCATGGCCAGCTCAACGTCACTTGTGTCAGGGGCACCTGTGGTGGCACCATGGGCCAGTCCTTTGCTGTTTCTAGGGTGGCCCCATGAGCCAGATCTAAGCACCCTGCGGGCCAGATCCGACCCCCAGGCCTTGAGTTTGACACCCCTATTCTAATCAGTGTTAGTTGGATATAATATAATGTTTGATATTCTCCATGTCTTACTGCACATTACTGCCTCATTCCTATTTTTCTAACTATTGTATCCTGCTTCCTTTCTAGACATACTTGTTTAATATTCATGACTGCTCACCCGAGCAGTCTTTCAATCTCTCCTTTTTTCCTGTCAATAGCATTTAACCCAACAATGTGAGCTTTTTATTCATTTAAAACAATTACACATTTGAAGACTCTGAAAAAGAAAACCACAGTATCAGACTCCTTCAAACCAACCACTCTGTTGTTGATTGAAGAAAGTCTGATTATACTCATGATCCTTCCATATACATTATACTATAGTTCACTAATTTACTATTAGACACAGGGAAAATACAGGTAAAGGATTGAAGTCACAATAAGAGGAGGGAGAGGAAAACCATGCTACATCTGTTTTGGTGTTTGCATGCTGGAATTTTGCTCAAACAAAACATGGTACTGGAGGAAATCATGGTCTGGGGTATGACAGAAACCAATTGCTATTCACTACGATGTAGACCCATTAAACAATCTGTGCTTTTTGGATTTGAATCAGCACATCATCTATTGATCAGAAGCCAGCAAGAATTAACTACTATTAATGCAGAATAAGTTCATATCATAGGAAAGCAACCTGTCAATCTTATGCTGGCTTATGACCTTTTCCTCTTTTTCCGGGGTCCGGGGTCTTGCCTGCATAGGGGTCCTGTAGGTTGATCTTGTGCCTACGGTCGTCTCCTTCCCTGAATTGTGGTTCTTGTAGGCAGAGCCTTCTGCCTGCCCGCATATAAGATCCTGGGGATAGTTCTTGCTGGTGGCCTGAAGAAAATAGCCTCATTTTTAACAAGCAATCCAGTTTTTAATGGCTTCTCTAAACTGAATAGGGCACTGAAAGAAAGTCAGTAGATGTAAAAATACAAATAAATGCTTATAAAATCTTATGCCAGTAGTGAATTTATGAATATTTGGATTATATTAGGGGCTTTGATTCTGTTTTATGTACAATAAATTGATTTGAATTAGCCCTTCAAATTGCTAGAGCTGTCAGTGTTTGTCATAATAAATGTGCTATCTAATGCATGTTTATAATGGTTTAAAGAAAAGCAAATAAAATAACAGAAAAATAAAATGAATGAAAACTTAGTCCAAAGATTGACCCTAGAAAAGGCCAACTTACATTTTTTACATTAATCTTTAGAGAAATAGATTTTTAAAAGCAAACTACTTTCTGTAGTTTCAAATGTTAAATGATTTCCAAACATCCTATTTTACAATTTTTTAATCAAAACCCCAAATAGCTTAAAGCTTTTCTATAAAATTTTGCCTTTCACCTATTTGTGAAGCCATTATCTTTGCTTTGCCTAATTTCAAGTTTTCAAATATATTTTATTAATAATTTTATAACTGGAATCATCCTAAAATGATGTGTTTTGCTTTAGTATATGTATCTACTCACACAGTATTTTATAAATCTTCCTTGCATCATACACAGGGGTGGCATTCTACCGGTTCCGACTGGTTCGGGCAAACCGGTAGCTCTGATGATCAGTTGGGAGAGAACTGGTTCGCTCTGACGATCAGCTGGGCCTGCCTGTCCACCCCTGTGCTTTACTTACCTTTATCTTTGCAGTTAATTAGCGCAGCAGAGCGGATTGCCATGCCTCAGCTGCTTTAATTCCCTAGCACTAACGCGGAAGATGATTTTTCGTTCAACTGCACGAAGCGCACGATCGCTGAACTGGTTGTTAAACTGGAAGGATCCCACCACTAATCATGTACACGCATGTTGGTAAAGTGTTTCAAGATTCCTACATTTTTTGGGAGGGAGTGGAAGGGTCTAGGGGATGGGCAGTGTTAAATATTGAGCATATTGTTTTAGGCACATTTCTGGAGTCTATTTTCCTAATCATAAATGGAAAATAGATACAAAATATAATGAACATAAATAATAAGGAACTGTATGCTAAGCATTATAGCTTTCAGTGGAAATATTTTTGCTTAGTTTTTGTTTTATTTCGTTTAAATGACTTGCAGAGAGATTATTCTTGATGCTGTTGTTGTATTCCAGCAGGTTTAATAGGCATTGTATAGAATGAGTTTTATTCATTAAAATATTATTGGTATTTGAACTTAATATCAACTAACAACTATCTTTCTTAGTTTGTTAATTCTCTTAACTTTTTTTTCTTTTTTAGTAAAAATTGGATAATTGGGAATCTCCTATAGTTTTATACAAGGTAACTTAAGAGACGTTCTTCAAAAAAGTATTATAAATAACTGTATGATAGAAACTCATGTATAAAATACAAGATCATTAGTGCAATTTGGGAAGTGTGGTTATTCAACTCAACATGTTTTCTCCTAATAAATATACTGTACTATATTACATTCAAATTAGGAATTATCCCTGGTTGGGTATAGTTTGTTTAAAAATGGATGCCTGAAGGAATGTATATTGAATTACACTGTGTGCCTTGACACAGATGACAACGATCAAAGAAATAATAATTATGCCGATCACTTCCAGCAATGTTTTCTCCTTACTGTGAGTTCCATATCTTCCTCTTCTTTTTCTTTTACTGTTTTTTCTGGCTCTTCCGGCTCTTTTTCTTGCAGATGGATCTCTTGGGCCTGAGACATGTAAGGCATATCGTCTTTGTTTTTGAACTCCAAGCTGAGAATTGAAGGAGGAAGTAGAATTCCTAGAATTACCTAAATCAATAATAATGATAACAACAATCATCACAATTAACAAAATTATGGTTATTGCCAGTTGCTCTTTTTGTTTATTATTACACATGCACTTTATGCATCTAGGAATGAGACATTTGTGCATATAAGTTTCAAAATTACAGTATGTAACTACAGTAGAACCTCTGGTCACGACCATAATTCGTTCCATAACTTTTGTCGCAACTCAATTTGGTCGTGACCCGAAATTTTGTGCTTACAAAAAAAATGGTGCAAAAGGGGAAATTGGCCATGAAAAAAAAAAATTGTGAATGTTTTGGTTGGAACCTGATTTGGTCATGGTCAGAAGCTTTCGTGACCAGACGTTCTATTTTATTTTTGTAGGCAATTGTAAGAAGGAAATCAATAATTGATTTAGTACTCTGTATAGTCTTGGTCCTTAAAGCTTTAAAATGAATTGGCCATCCACCTTTCTGAAGTGCAGAGAGATATGGCTGTTCTCTATTTTTAGAAACAGTCAATTCTTTATATTATATTTATATGCTGATTTAACATATACTGTAAACTTTCCCATAAGTTTAACACTTAAAACAATCCTGACCTTTAGACTTGAGTTTTTGCGCATCCGAAGCCTCCCCATCCACATATCTGTGAGTAGCATTTGGCTACACGTGTGTGCAATGAAATCTCGATGTTTGGCTGCCACTGCAAGTTGCAGGCATGTGGCATTGCTCCAGTTCTTCAACTCATATGTCAGCAGTTTCATAGCCAGCTGTTCATCCTGCTTGTAGGATTGGTCCAGCAGTTCCACTGCCAGCTGGCCAAAATCTCTGCAAGAAATGGCATTTTTTTTTAAAGCTTGTGAATCTGTTACTGTTTGTGGCATCTAAACAATTGTTAATAGGGATTGCATCACAGCCTGGCATGTTTGGCTAAGATACGGCGAGCACTTGCAGATATTGTGCTTCAGATTAGACCCTTCATTAAATCACTTGGTTTCAATTTTGCTAGGAAACCTTAGCTTCCACTTGCCTGCTATCCTCTCCTTGTTGCTAATCTGGTTGTTCTGATCTCATTTGTATTAGAACTCTGTGAGAGAATCAGATTTTCAATAATAAAAGTATAGTGTAATTTAACCAAGCTTTATGACTAGAGGAAGTCTGGACTGACTATAGCAGGGGTGTCAAACTGGATTTCTTTGAAGGCCAGATGAGGGGATGGGACGGCCAGCCTTGCATGCCCCCCTACAACCCATTTTTTACCTCCATGGCCTCCTCCAGTACTCTGCTCGCCAAAAATGAGACACAGAGGGCCTCGTGTGCCCCCCCATGGCTTGTTTTGGCTGGCAGAGGCACCGTGGGCTAGTCCTCTGATATTTCTAGGCTGGCCCCGCAGGCCAGATTTAAGCACCATGTGGGCTGCATCCGACCCGCGGGCCTTGAGTTTGACACCCCTGAACTATAGTCTTTATGATTAGAGGAAAATCTAGAACATATGAAGAATAGTTGCAGGAATTGGGTATATCTAGACTAGTGAAAAGAAGGACTAAGGGAGATATGATAGTAGTGTTGCAGTGTTTGAGGGGCTACCATAAAAATAAAGGGGGGAGGGGAGAAACTATTTTCCAAAGCACCAGAAAGCAAGACAAGAACCAATGGATGGAAACTAATCAAGAAGACAAGCAATCTAGAACTAAGGAGAAATTTCCTAACGGTGAGAACAATCAACCAGTGAATGGCTTGCATTCAGAAATTGTGGGTGCCCCATTACTAGAGGCTTTTAAGAAGAGACTGGGAAGCCATTTGTTTAAAATAGTATAGACTCTCCTACTTGAGCAGGGGGTTGGACTAGATGACTTCCAAGGTCACTTCCAACTCTGTTATTCTATGTAGTTCTATGAATTAAGTCTTAGCATCTTATTTTTCTATTCAATTTCTGTCTGATGCTCTGGTAATTGTGGGCATAATGAGGGACTGGATTTGGCTAAACAGACTGAGTTTCCGAAAGATGCTTTTTCAAGAGGCAACTGGACTTTCTGGTTTTTCTTTGAAGGCATTTGGCTTCTCATCCAAGAAGCTTTTTCAGCTCTGAAGAAGTTTCTTGGATGAGAAATGAAACATCTTCAAAGAAAAACCAGAAAGTCCAGTTACTTTTTGAAAAAGTACTTTTGGGACAACCATGACCTGAATGACTGAGAATCTCCATAGACATTTAGACCGAGTTTCATATGAAACAAGATTCCAATAATGATAAAATATGCTTGCCTTGGCATATTTTATTACTCAGATATGTACATTTCTGTAATAAGAATACTCATAAAGGCATTTAGCATGCCATGGTTAATCAGGCCATAAATGTTATCAGCAGTCACTTATATCTTTATAATATGAATGTTAAACTATTGCACATGACTGTCAAACTTCCAGCCCATGGGCCGGGATGCGTCACACACTGGCCACGCCAACGACTGGTTTAGTGAAGGGGAAACGTCCCAACAGGTCACGTGAGGAGTTTGACACACCTGCTATTGCAGTATGCATTTTATAGGGTAGCTCTTTAAAGAACTGACATGTAATACAAACTGCCAGATAGGGCTACTTGGCAGGGGTGGGTTCTACTTACCTTTGCTACCGATTTGCAACGGGAGTGCGCATGCGTGCGTGATTGCTTTGTTTGCACGTGGGCAGAAGCTTCTGTACATGCGCAGAGCGTCTGTCATGACGTCCGGGCGGAAGGGCAGAGCCTCCTGCCGCCGCTACTACCAGTTTGCAAGATCTGGAGAGAACCGATAGGAACCCACAACTGCTACTTGGGCTTTAGATTGGAGTTCCAGTGTCTGCATTATTTTCTGAGCAGACTGTAAAGTACTGTTTTTGACCAATGAAACCCTGGCTTTTTATGGATCTGGAAGATTGGTGTCCCATGTTCCTAACAACAATCTTTGTTGTTATAACTGTTTTCCCTTTTGCATGGCTAACCCTCAATTCTAAGAGTGAAGTTTTATAAGCCAATAATCTCAATGGCTGTTTGAAATGGTTTGGCTTAGAAGCATTGTTCTGTTCTACAAGGCCAGCCCATTGAGCCCTTGGCTTGGAGTGAAATGTTTATTTCTCTTGCAAGCCTTTCAGTCATCTGTGAGAGTATTTGCAAACATTCCAAGAGCGAGCCCTCATGCCAACACAGTTTACACTGCCTGGTTTTTCTCCTAGGATTTGGAAAGCATTATGAGGCTAGTAGTTTAATCAGCTCAGTAATAAAAAGAAGTGGTGTTATTGTATCTAGATTCTATATCGTACAAAATAAAGGACATCAATGTAACATTCAAGAATAGCTCAACCTGGAGTTGTGATTAAGTTCCTGAGATATGTCATCCACCATATCATTTTCAGATGCTTCATGGGCCATTGCTTTGCAAAGTTTACAGGCTACCAGAGCCTTAGCCATGGCTTCCTCTCCATGTTGCCAGAAGAAAAGAGCCATCTTCTGGCGCTTCATCAGCACAGCCCATACCATCAGTTCATGAAAGGGGAAAGGGAAATGGTTAATCTCAGGATCATCTAGGTCTATATCCACTTCCTCTTCTCGTTTCTTAGTGGTCTTTCTTCCCCTCCGTAGTGGAACATCATCCTGATGAGCATAGAAAAATATTGTTAGGCTAAAGGTAACTTTAGGAATATAATGACATTCTTAAAAATACATTTAACTTGTTTCTTTTCTATGGTTGCACAGGAACTTACCTTGATCTAATTACTCAGAAATCTCTCTCTCTCCCTCTCTCTCTCCCTCCCTCCTTCCTTGAAATGATAATGCCTAATAGCTTTCAAAACTGTATAAATTACCCTTAATTTATTTAACAGCAATAATTTAGAGATATACTTAACAATCAGCAATTAAGCACTCCAAAAATACTTGTCTGGTATGCCCAGTGCTGATTTAATACTCCTGGGAAAATCACTTTCAACATCCTGATGCATTCTCATCTAAATATAGAAATTTTAATAATATTGATTTCACAATTAGTTTTTTGATCATTTTTGAAGAGGTGGGTTTTTCCCCCTAGAAAGCTTGTAATAACATTATAATTTTCTATACTGACTCTTACCTATTACTTCTAACGTTTGTGGTTGTTTCCAAATACAGATATTTTAATGCATTCTTCCCTAAAACTGTGAAATTTTATTAGAAGTCTTTAAATAAACTTTCCTGCCTGTTTTCCATAGTTATACATATGAATATGTGCACAGTGTCATAGATGAAAATTGACTTCCTTTACGAACTATCTTGAAAACATGTATTATTTTCCTGCCAGGATTGAAAGATAAATTTTAGGTATGCCTGATGCTCTAGGCATGTCCAGTGGAATGTTTGATTTCTTTTCCATCATTTCTTCCTTCCTTTTCTTCTCATTCTGCTTCCCTCCTCTATGGTTGGAAAAGAAGCTCCATTTGAAATCTTAAATTGCAAATGTTCTTGAGTACATAGAAGTAGTTAAAAGATTTTTAAAAATCATGTAAGTCATGTGTTCACATGAAATCACAGTCCTGAATATATTTTGTTCTGTTGTAAAAGTTTCTAAAATGCCATTAAAATAAGTGACCTGCCACTTACCTCCATTCCCAGAAGTTTTAAGGCCTTGGGCTGTGGATAAAAAAAGAAAAGAATAATTCTATATATAACTTTTCAAAAAGCACAGGGACTAAATAAAACCTACCCTGTTCATTCATCATTGCTGGATTCAACATACATACTTTGCAAGCTTCTTGATGTTATTAGTGCAATCACTTTCTACTATTTAACTGTTTTTTACATATCCCTATTGTTTGAGAAAGATCTGTATTATTGCACAAAAATCCTAAGTTCATTAAACAAAAGTAAACTTTCCTTTAACAATGTGGACCCTTATGCCCCCCACCCCCGCACCCAGATTTACTCCAGCATTTTAAACTTTTGGACAAAAAAATCAGATGTTGCTCCCTCAACTCCCCAGAAAATCCTGAAAGGATATTCTAAGTTTCCTATATGTTAGGAACTGGATAAAATGTCAGCAACATCCGTTTCCACTTTGTATCAGGCCAAGCAACATCTTCCATCTAATGCTTAGCCCCTTGCATCTCTTCAGCATTTTGGAGCTATAGAGATTGTTGGATGCACCTGTAACTGAAAAGAGGCATTCAGATACAAGCCCAGTTGCTGTAGGACAGGGGTGTCAAACTCACGGCATCACAGCGGCATCACATGACGTATCATGTTGTAGGGGGTTGGGACGATATTATTGATTGATATCTCCTCCTGTATGTATTTCAATTACTTTAATTTTAAAAAGAGGTGATTGGACACATTTTAGAGCAGGGAATGATTTCTTCCAACTGTCATTTTATTTTCTTATATATTTATGAAATAGATATATGTTGGGCTAGGGCCAGAATTCAGTAGTTCATAATTATTTACTGTGAGAAATGCACTGGAAAATGAAAGGAAAGAATAATAATATCCCACTGTTATTATCCAGGAAGAAACAGGCTTGAGGATGGAGTGGGAAAGCTGGCAGAAATCTGGGACTAATTAGAGTAAGAGCTAAATCAATCCTTTGAGGTAGTCCAAGGAACTACTGTAACTCTGCTTTATTATTATAGGAGATAAAGCAGAAACTTGAAAGCCTGCCAAATTTTCCCTTTCCCTCCCTCTTACACCCAAAAAACTCAACCAGCCTTGAGTTTATTTCTCACTTCCTCCTCCTATTCCTGGGAATTTATTCCTCCTATGCCTAAGATGATGTTTTCACAGCGATTGGTGCATATTGTCTCAAGGTTATTTTTGCACTCCTCTAAGGCTATTTTATGACAAGAGTAGAGGAAGCAGGGACAAGGAACAAGCAGAGGGATTTCTTGACATGAGAGATGGTGGAGGGAGGAACTAAAGTTGATCAGCCTACTTCACAGGGTTGTTGTTATGAAGAAAAACACGTGTATACTTGTGTTCCTGAGTGAAAGGAGAGATATCAATCAATACAACAAACAAATAAAAGAGAGGACAGGAAAGAAATTCATTTTTGTTACAGACTGTGTTTTTGGTATGTACTATGGGTTGAGAATGAAACAGGGTATGTAAAGAAGTAAATAATTTAAGTGTATGTTAGAGCAGGGAGGTAGATGATGACTTTAGAATCTAAAGGTTTAGAATTTAGGAAAGGAATGACCTTTGAGTAAGTGTATTCAAAGGAAGGAATTTGTTCATAGAATGAGTTCAGAACATACCATTTTCTTGTACTGAAATAACTGGCTCAGCCCAGAATCATTATACGGCAGTGCCTATAACAGTTTTTCAATGTTCAAGATGTATTAAAAAACCTAGTAATGTCATTTAACTAAGTCACCTTTGACTTGATCACCTGTCAACCCACCTTGTTAAATTTACTTTTTATGAAACAGGTTTAAAAAACTCAATAATAACAATTCTTACTCTCTTGGGGCCAAATAAGTTGTGATAGAGTGTTCGGAAGCGTTTTCGAGTATAATTACAGCGATAAGCTCCTCCCATCAGGTACTCAATCACCAGGCCAATATCAATTAGACTTATCCTATAGTCTGGTGGTAGGTTTCCCTATTTTTTTCCAATAGAATAAAAGACACACAAAACAAGGGAGGGGGGGGGAAGATACAACTGATTATTAAGTCTATTACACACATTTTTCTATAAGTATGAGAGTTTTAAATGAAACATAAGAAAACATTATTATACTTATTAATTAATTCACCTTAAAATAGATCCAACCGAAACCTGGATATTCGCGCTTGGAAAAAAGACATAAATTAAGTAAGAAAATGTGTTAAAATATAGCAGTAATAGAAGATAATAAGTTTCAGAACACAGGATTTAGGCTATTCTGAGAAGAAAAGCAGGATACACTACTGCAGAACAAGGAAAGCATGAAGGCAAAGCATTTTACAGAAACGCTACGTGTTTGCTGGAACCTGGTGGTGTCCCAAATAAGCCATACAACAGTCTTATATCCTGAGAAATATCTTTATGCTCTGGCAAATGTCTTGGAGTTGGATGTCTTCCTGCTTCTATCACGCTTCTAAGAATGTCTTTTCCAAACTTAGTCCTGGGACAGGAAGGCAACTTTATCATAAATACATGCTGAATGCTTTAATCACAAGTTTTGCTCTTTTATTGAATATTAAATATTTATTAATATTAATTAATTAATATTAAATAAATATTAAATACTGAATATTAAATAATTAGCAGAAGTCTCCTTCTTGTGATTCTTTAATTAATACTTTCACTTTTATTTCCTAAAACACCAAAACTGTCT
>JANHFK010003531.1:54177-75781 GCA_036250565.1 Sibynophis collaris | reverse complement strand
TTTGAAAGGAACCTTTTTACATGATGGTAAAATATGTATGTAGTACCAGCAGTAAAATCCCCCCCCCCCCGGTTCTATCCGGCTCTCTGAACCAGTACCGCCGGCAGCAGGAAGCTCCGCCCACCCGCTGGGAAGTCATTATGTCCCTTTTTTAACTATCTGATCATGCGCAGAAGGTTCTGGGCATGTGTAGAAGAGACAAACATGCACGTAACGCGTGTGTGCTTCCGCACAGAGCACATCAAAACCAGTGGCGAAGATAAGATTTCTAGCAAAATACTTGGTAATGCATACCTGTGCAACTTGTGAGCTGGGAGATGGGAGAAATATGATTAGTTCAAAGTGCAGTGCTACTGAATTCTAAAGCCGCAAATCAAAGGCAATAAAACAATTTCTGACAGAGAGGATGAAAAGATAGATTTGCTATTACCCTCCTCCCATTTAAAAAAATAAAAAAACAGATGATATCAACTCCATTACAGGAGAAATGGAGAACACAGCTGTTAGGTACCCAGGAGAAATGAAGCTGGATAACCTCCAGGAAAAGCCTTTATCGGATTTCCTTTATCTGTCTAACTTGCAGGCAGCAGTTCCAACTATCAAGGAATCTATGAATGCTGCAGCAGGTGTGTTAGTATGAATATGAAAAGCAAAACGAAAAAGCTTCATTTTCTCCTTCAGATTAGTACATTTTAGCTTTAATCACAGAGAGAAGTGCCTGTGTCTTGACTGGGCACCATTCAAAAATGATTTGAAGGAAGTGCTCTGGACCTTGGGAGTGCAACACTGCTCTGCTATTCATTAAAGTAGCCTGACTTTTCCCCCCAGGTTTCTATGTAAACCTGAAAGAAAGGCACCACTGCTTCAGGGAATCGACTCATTAAAGTTAACGTGAAGCAGCCGCATCTTTTCTTATGGATATGTGATGTGTTTGGTTAAGGAGTTGGAGGCAGATACTGTATTTTCCCACACACACACAAAGAAACAAATTTCAGCCTTCAAATCTGAAATGCTCTGTAGCCTTTCAAACACCCTTTTTTCATTATTGAGGACCTGCAGCCAATATTTCTATCAAAAAAGGAATTTGGCCATATATTTGCACTGCACTGCACTGCATTCAGTGTTGTGGTTTCCATCAAGCTTGGCAGTTCATGAAATCTAAGTTTTCAGTAAATAAGAAATATGCTTGGCATTATACAGGGAAGACTGTTTGACAGAGATCTATAATGCCACTATGAAATAACTTTAACTCAAGATGTTGCACTTACAGTATATCTTCATTTGTCTAAAAAAACAGGCCCATCATAATAACAAAATGATACTCCTCAATTCATGACGACAGAGGGCTTGAAGCATCACTTTGGTATAGAAATAACAATAGCATTTAGACTTATATACCGCTTCACAGTGCTTTAGAGTCAGTGGTGAAATCCAATTTTTTTTACTACTGGTTCTGTGGGCGTGTCTTGGTGGGCATGGTGTGCTTGTTGGGCGTGGCAGGGGAAGGATACTACAAAATCTCTATTCCCACCCCACTCCAGGAGAATAATACTGCAAAATCTCCTTTCCCACTACACTTCAGGGGAAGGATATTGCAAAATTTCCATTCCCACCCAACTCTGGGGCCAGCCAGAGGTGGTATTTTCCGGTTCTCCAAACTGCTCAAAATTTCCGCTACTTGTTCTCCAGAACCTGTCAGAACCTGCTGGATTTCATCCCTGTTTACAGCCCTATATAAGCGGTTTATAGAGTCAGCATATTGCCCCCAACAATTTGGGTCCTCATTTTACCTCTCTCGGAAGGATAGAAGGCTGAGTCAACTTTGAGCCTGGTGAGATTTGAACTGCCAAATTGCAGGCAGCCACCAATCAGCAGAAATAGCCTGCAGTACTGCATTCTAACCACTGCGCCACTACAGCTCATAAATGAAGTGAGAATCCCAAGAAAGGGGTACTGAAATAGGGAAGTAAGACCAAATAATATTCTCTTCTGAAAAAAGTAACCTTAAGAAGCAAAAAACAAAATCTCAAATGATGCACTATGATCCACTAAGAGGATTTTTTTAAATTAATGCAAAGTTTTCTTGAAAGAGTAGTTTTTGTTATCAACTATTTTTCCAGGAACAATATTGGATATATGGGTATTTTTGCCACCAATTATGGTTTTCTTTGCCACAGATTGTTAGGGATTTCTTATTTCCCCTTCTGCTTACCATATTCAGGCTTATCCAACATGTTCCCATGATGAGAGATTAGATCTGTTTTTTGAAAATGGTAATAATTATTTTTTATTCGAGAATTCTTTTTCAATACCAACAAAAGCTCTTGAGGCTTTCCAGGAAGTAAAAGGTAATATTTCACATATCAGAAGCAAATACAGGGATCTTCTCTTAGCCCTACACAACTCACACATACAACATAAATCAACAACCTCACAATGAAACACACAATAAGAAGGATTTTTATTTTGCAAATAACCACTATATTCAAGTTATGAATGTTGGCCAGTAAAAGCTTGGATACTTGTTGGATTATTTTAAACTAGTCATCATATCTCACTTTAAGCTCTCTCAATGGCTGTTTTGAGGTTAAAGGCGAGGGAAAGACATAATGCCTTCAGTTACTGGAATAACAAATTAAACAAATAGCATTGCTGATTTGAATTATGTATACAGTTTATTGTAGGTCATGAATGCACAAATGTAATTCTCCAGGTGTCGCCACCTAGTATCTTCCCTATTGGTGATTCCACTGGGGCTACTGTGATTTATTCTTCAGAAATATTTCCAAAGCTTCATGGATACATCAAAAACATACAGGGATGATTTTTTTAAAACCCAAAGATATATTTGCATGTGCTTTTTGGCAATAGATTTATACTGAACCCAACAACTGCATGTTGTTTGGTTTTCACTGTGTGAATAAATGTAAATAAATTAAAAACTATATCAAATTTAATGGAATAGATATTATGCACATTCACAAGTATATATATGCACGTGCATTTTGCTGCCATATATCAAGAACTGTGGGCTTAGTATGCAGATTATATGGTAGTAAAAAGCTAGATACATTTCAGTGAAAAGAGTCTGTCATATTTGTCCAATCTCTACCTTTGAACTTGTTTTTATTAAAGATTGTCCAATCCTAGTCCTTGTGCTTAATGTTTAATTCAATGTTAAAGAACTGAGTGTTTTTATTTCTTTGTATGTGTTTGATTGTCATAATAATGAATCATTATTATGGTTCATTGCACAGTACACCATATGTTTAGACTGATCTGGCCTTGTTGTTGTTGTTGTTCTTATTTTAATGCAGTAAACATTAATTACAAATATTATGACTTAGTTGATATGAATAAAAAATAGAGATTTTCATCATGAAGGTGTTATATTTAAAACTATAAGCTATAGTTATAGTTAAAAACTATAAGCTAAAAGAGACCATGACAAAAACAAAGTCATTTTTCCCCTCCAGAAAATGCTGCCATAGGCACTAATTATAATAATATGAGAGACAAGTAAAGAGATGTGCCCCAAAACTCTCTAATTTTTTGACAGGAAGAACAGTGAATTACCAGTGTAATTAACAGATAAGTGAGTGGCACAAAGAGCAAAAAAAATAAGAAAGTCTTATTGGCTTGGTTCACAGGTCAAATATGTGCCTTAAGGTATAGCTGGATGAAACCAAGACTTGTTTTAGGAGACATTTTAAGGAATGAAATAGATATCTTAAGGCTCTGCAAATTCCTAAAAAAGTAAAGCGTAGGTAAAAGCCTTTATTTCATCCAATTTGGGGAGCTTTGCCAACTGCAAAATGGATGGCAAACTCAGGCAGTCTGCAAAAACAAAGCCAACATTTGCATTGCTGTATATGTAAAACAGATGTCCAAATAATACGAATTGTCCTTAATTAGTAAAAAAATGGATGAAACTAAATTGTTCATCCTTAAACAAGAATGCGTCCTCTAAATGATTAAATAAGGAATTACAATATTTTTAAATTATCAAAACATCTGAGAAGAGCTATATATGTTCATACAAAGCATTCTGTTTTAATCTTGGTGTCATACTAGATTCCTGGGTCAGGAAGTTGTGAAAATCTCAATATCTAAAACATTCTAACAAAAGCATATTTTATAGACGAACAAGAGACTCACATCCTTGCCAACCAGGTCCTCCTGATTTTCTACAATTCCCCAGGGAGCTATTCCAATAGTGCAGATCTTTCCTCTAGATTTTGAAGCATGGTCTTTCAGTGCATCACCAACATGCCGAATAACTCCTGAAAAAGAAATGCTAACATATGACAGGATGACATTCATATCTATTATAAAAATGTCTGTAGGTTAAATTTTGTGATACAAAAATGAAAACATTATGAGTCAACCAGAGATCAAGCAATTGGATTAAGATTTAAAATAAAAGTGAGACAGCCAGCCACTATATAGTTCAAGATTTCATGGAAAGCTTTGGACATAAATAGAAAAGTTTACCTATAACTTTGTTCTAACATTGTCTTATGTCACATTTTGATTTAACCGCAGTTTATTGAAAAAGCCAGGAAAAAAATGAAAAATTAACCTTGCAGATAAGTGATAACAGAATTCATGATCATAGCTAATCCATTACATGCATTCTTGCCTCTTTTTTTCCTAATCTCAAGTAGGGATACAGAATTTGTGGAGATCCTGATGTTTTTGGACGGCAACTTTCAGCCACCCCAGCCAGTAGGGCAATGGCCAGGAATGGTGAAAACTGTAATTGGACCAGAGACTTGGCAAAAGCAAGAATTAGATCTTTTGTCTTTTTGATTTATACAGTAGAATGGTTTCTACTAGGCAAGCTAATTTAGATTGTACTATTTTTGACTGAGTGGATGTTGGAGGTAAGCTGAGAGGATACTGGAGGTTTCTACACTGGGATGGAATATAAAGTGTCCATGTATGTATCAGGGAGATGATCATCAATACCTGATGAAGATCCCCCCATTTCTATAGTAACTATGAGGCACATATGAAAATCTCAAATGTATACTTTCCGCACAGAAAACAGAGATATTAATTTTTCTGATCCCTGAATTCTACCTATCCAATCCATTATTGTTATGTTTAATTGCCAAAAATAATAATAAAAAGAGGTGGAGGTAGCATGGTCCAATGTTCACTTGCCTGTCTGCCAGTTCTATATCTCTGTAGTCTGTTCAATAGTCTGATGTTAATTTCAATTTAGGAAGATACTTGTAATGAATTATTTCAACCCTCTGGAGTTGCTTTAAACTATCATCAGTGCCATGGCTTTTTCCTCTTCATCCATGGTTATTGTCTTTGCTGCTGTTTTAACTGAAAATACCTGATACAATTGGCAGGCAAGCAAGCAGCAGGCATTTAACCTTCCTCTCCACCCAGACAGGATCTTGACAAATATTGTTAATGGACTTTCTTTCCAATGAGAATAACAGCAGGGGTGGTGTGAGGGTTGTGACCATGTCATTAAGAGATTTTTTTCCAGATCTTGCTTAGAATCATATTTTGGTTATCTACATTTTTATAAAAGATGTGCCTGCTAAATGAAAATGTGTATTTAATGTGATGTTTATGAAAAAAAGAAGGAAGGGAATGTGCAGTGATATATTTCTTTGACAAGCCTTCTGAGATATACTTGCTGCAGTGATTTTTTTTCTTTGACAGTTTTTATTACCTGTATTTACTCCGCCTGTAAATATCCATGCTCCAGTTGTCATAGCAGCTTTAATGAGGCCTTTCCCAAATACTTGTTTGAGTTTTGGTTGCAGTTCAAAATTCTGGAGACCTCCATGTACTGAGATGAGGAGCTTCGGTAGTTCAAGCTGCCATTCCTTGGTCATCAAGTGTAGAAGAAGATCAGGTTTTGTGTCAAAAGACACCCGCACATACTAGAGAGCAAGGGGCAATGATTGAAAATGAAAAAAAAAGAGTTAAGTAACAATAAACATATTGGTTCTGTCTCTGGAAAATAAGAGGCAAGAATATTAAGTATGTTCAACATCTTGAGTTGATCAAATATTAAAAAGAAAATATTAAAAAGAAAAAAAAAACCAATGGGATCAAAATGTAATAATGGCAACATTTAGCTAAATCGAAATTCTATCAATGGGGTTTTTGTAATAAAGTAAGACAATTCCATGAAATTGTTGCATTTTCTCTATGGTTATAAGATAAACTAATAATTTACAACAAGTTACTAAACATCTGCATAAAAGGTAGCTAACACCGAACCAGAAAATTTCATTTCATTTCAAGGTTCATCGTGCACTTTATCATACAAGATTGACCATACATATCATGATGATTATGATCATGATGATACAAAGTTCATCATGCATTTCAAGGTTCATCATCATGAACCTTGTGAAGAGTATGCCACATCAGTACTTAGGGTTCTGAGCCTTTGGATCAGATTATGAGAAAATAGTTTCCCATCATATGTTCTTACTACTGATTCATTAACTTAGCTCTATATTAACTATTTTAATCTGTAGCAATACTGGTGGTATTGCAAATGTTGCCATTGTTGTTGTTAGTCATGAAGTCTATACCAGTGATGGCTAATTTTTTCAGCACCAAGTGCTGAAAAGGGAGTGTGCATGCGCGGGCGCAGCACCAAGTGCCAAAAGTGGAGCACTTCATGTGCACGTTCATCAGGGCCGCGACCAGGAAGCGGACCGATCCAGGGGGCATGTGCACACCAGAAAAGGTTCTTCTGGTTTCCAGTGTGGACATGCGCACCAGCAAGCAAGACCCTCGATTACTGCTGCGCATGCGCATGTGCTGATCAGCTGGCTGGTATGCATGCTCACGCCTGAAAATGGAAGACCAGCTCTTCTGGTTTCTGGCACTGCCACACACACAAAGGCCAGCTGATCGTTGTGTGCACATGCATGCCAGAAACCCGAAAGAGGAATGGGTGATGCCATGCATGCCAGATGACATGGCTCCGCGTGCCACTTTGGGCCTCTGTGCCATAGGTTCACTATCACAGGGCCATACAAACTATTGGATCCTTCCTCCCTAAATATTGGTGTGACTCTTTCAAGGCTCTCTATAGTCATCTGATGTATTGTGTCTATGTGCATGCGTGTATGTGTGAATATTCAGAGGCTGCTTCCCTCAAATGATGTATATATGCCTCTAAACCCAATTGTTATTATCTCTTTAAGAAGTTGTCATTTAATGATATGCCAAGTTTATATTAATCTTTTAACTTCCATTTATTGAATCAAGTCAACTTCAAACATTGATTTAGGAAGCTTTTAAATTTTTACAGTAAGGTTATATTAAATTAATATAATTTAATTAATTATATTATATATAATTATATATTATATAATTATATATAAGAAGTTGAGCTGAAGGGGGAAGGACATGAATCTAAGGCCAGCAGACTTAACAATAAATTCTCATTAATCTAAACACCATAATTATCTCTCATTTAACACAAAATAATGTTGAAATTTGACATCTGGGGGACTGGCATTTAGATTACATTGCTTCTACAATTACACAATTGAATATATGCCAGAACACTATTTGTTTTCCATTTACAATTATATAATCAGTAGCATAGCATAAAAACTGGCCTTGCAATATCCACACCAGAAACCCACAAAGTTTTGTAGTACCCATAATCCTTAGGAACAATGAACACAGTGAGACACCAAAAGCATGGGTGCTTCTGGGAGCACAGGAGAGAGGCAAGAGAAAGCAAGTGACAAAACTTATCCCGCTGGTTCTGTCCGGCTCGCATGTGCTGGTAGCGGCAGTGGTGTGTGGTTCGGTGAACTGGTAGCATTGGCAGTGCAAGGCTTTGCCCACTCACCCGGACATCATTGCTTCCTGTTTTTTAACTCTCTGCGCATGTGCAAAGCCTTTTGCGCATGCACAGAGGGTAAAAAATCAAGCGTGATGATAGCAGAGCACGCACTTCCAAACCGGTAGGGAAGGTAAGTAGATTTCATCCCTGTGCCCAAATATACATAATTGTTGGAATGCAAGTACCCAAGTCTGGGTTTAGCACTATAATGACATTGCACATGTCATCATTCTCACATAATCTCAGTTTGCTGCATATGCCCGTAGCTCCATGTTTGCTAAATTTTATTAAGATGGAATTGCAAGTTCAATACATCTTTGATCATTTGAAACATTTATATAGCCGTCCATTTTCCAATTAACTTTGAACAATTCCCAATCATATAAAAGATATATGACATATAAAGACATATAAAATTATATTAAGGCTATAAAACTCAACCGATTAAAACATTAAAAACAACAAAACCTGGTGTCAAATCGGTTCTATTATGTGATTATCTGGTCTTCTCCCAATACTTGGAGAAAAAGGCAGGTCTTCAAAACCTTAGGGTGGATGCTTGCCAAACTTCAGGGGGCACAGTGTTCCATAAGGCAGGGGCTGCCATGGGAAAGGCATGCTTCCTAGCTCCCATCAGATGGCAGTGTTTAGGAGAAGGGATTAGGAGCCCATCCTACCTGACTTGGTAGGACATATGTCACTAGGGAAAGATGGTTCTGCAGATAACCTATGCCATATAGAGATTTAAAGTGATGACCAGCATCTTGAATTGTACCTGCAAAGAAACTGGAATCCAGTGCAGTTTATGCAACAGGTGTTTTATGAGCAAACCTAGCCTGCCCCACATTACTATGTTCGCTTCTGCACTCTGGAGAAGTTAAAGTTTCCGTGTGGTCTTCAAAGGCAGTTCCACTATACCCGTGATGGCGAATCTATGGCACGGGTGCCACAGGTGGCATGTGGAGCTATATCAGTGGGCATGCAAGCGTTGCCACAGCTCAGCTGCAGCACGCATGCACGTGCTGGCCAACTAATTTCCAGGTCTTCCAGGCCCACCAGGTCAGGAAACAGGTGGTTTCCAGCCTCCGGAGGACCTCCTGGAGGGTGGGGAAGGCTGTTTTCACCCTCCCCAGACTCTTAGAAAGCCACTGGAGCCTGGGGAGAGCAAAAAACAGGCCTTTCAGTCCCACCGGAAGTCGGGAAACAGGCTGTTTTTGCCCTCCCCAAGCTCCTAGAAAGCCTCTGAAATCTGAGGAGGGTGAAAAACTGGCCTACTGGGCCCACTGTGCCATCGCATGCCAAAAGCGGGAGGAACACGGGGTACATTGAATTATGGGTGTGGGCACGCACACACGCAACCCGTCTGCGCTCCCTCCCCTTTTGGCACTCAATGGCAAAAAGGTTAGCCATCACTGCACTATACCATACTTATCCTACACTGTTACATTGTAATAATTAAATTCATAAATCTTTCTCTCTCTTCACTGTCTTTATATATGTATGTTGTAGAATAAGTAAACTAATACAGCTGGTAAAATAAAGGCAACTACAGCTTTTCAGAGCAAAATACTTTTGGAAAGGGGTAACCTGAAAGTTTTTCTAATCACACATATCCTATTTTAAATGTGCATTGCTCTGAAACAGTACTTCATATTTTACATGAAGATTAGACAAGGATAAATCCTTTCTTCTTTTAATAAATGCAGTATACTGCACTGCAATAAGGAGTTGTCATTCTATACTGTATTAAATAAGTACAGTTTTAAGAAACACAATTTTTATTACATGGTTTTCTACTGCAGATATCTCTTCTTCTTTTAGCAAAATTGACAAAATCTAATATGTTGCCAATAAAATTTTATTTTTTACTGGTTCCAAGATCACATTAATTTTCATTGACCAAGTTCATTTCAAAATGTTATATATAATATAAAATACCTTCAGATTTTAATAAGGAGAGAAATGCATTCACAGTAAAATGGAGCAATTGAATTTGGGCTAGGCTTTATAATTATAGAAAATATTTGAAGTGTAGAAAGTAAAGATCAGACACCCAGAAATGTTGCTGAAAATGTCAAATACATTCTGATAAATCTTCATTCCTATTCTCAATTCACTCTTATTCTACACTATCACTAAATTTCCATTTTTACATTTGAAAACCAAAATCTGACCACTGATCCATCTTTCTTCATAAAGTCTGCAGTAGCTTCCCACTATTTCAGACATGTACCTTCAGTTGTTTATGGCGATATCAAGAAGAAAAGCCACATTTTTTACCTCAAAACATGTGGGTGTTCTATCTTGCCCACAGATTTTCTACCCATTGTTGGTTTCTTTCAATTCTGTTTTATGACTTTCCTGATTGGTTTTCTTAGACCAGTGGTTTTCAAATTTGAGATACTCAAAGAACATTTCTCAATGTGAAAAATCAGTGTGTAACACAGTAATAGATACGTTTCCTCATAGACTTTTCTCTTGTAATGAAACAATGGAATGAAGATTTTAAAATTTTTAAATTGTAACAATCCTTAGAATAAACTATCATATATAACCCCTGGATGATTCTCATGGAACCCCTGGGTTCCAGGCATTGGTGAAATCCACTTATCTTCGCTACCGGTTCAGGAACGGAAGGGCATGCGCGCTATGCGTGCGCGTGCCTCTTCTGCACATGCACAGAGGGTAAAAAAAGGGACGTAATGACATCCCGGCGGGTGTGCGGAGACTGCTGCTGGCGATATTGGTTCTGCGAGCTGGCTAGAACCGGGCAGATTTCATCGCTGGTTCCAAGGAACATACTGTAGTTTGAATACGGTTGTCTTCGATAATAAACTCCTTGACAGCAAGGGTCTATCTAAGTTACCAATGGATTTCTGTGATATATAGATTTCTCTATATAGTATAAGAAATCATTATAATGGTTCTTATATAGCAGCCTAGAGAGACATATTCTTTGCTAGAAAATAAATCCCAGTATAACAGATAGAGTAAGAAATTCATTTAGACATTAGAATTTTTAAAAATTACCATGGCTTTATTTGAGTGACCACCTCCTTGAAACTCAATGGTTCCAAAGGCATCCGTGGGGCTGAGTTGTGTGTGCTTGCCGATTGACCACTTCTCTGACTGGGTGTCATTTCGAGCGAGCCGGCTTTCATTTTTCTCATTCTGAATAATGGAGATACTTGGAGTAAGTCCCACATGTTGACCTATTAGGCGCCCACAGCAACACCTATGGCATTAAGCAAAAACTACTTAATATTTTGTTATAATAAAGCAGAAGACTAAAGTTACTAGAAATCTTGCATGAAATAAATAATCATTTTGCCAGGAGAATGAGATATAGACAACTAGGTCAATTGTAATGATGTATAAAACTTAGCACTTGTGAAAAGGTTTCATTAGTATAATAGTCTATACACACACACACACAAACAAAGCCAAGCAAATTTTTTTGTTAAGCTTTACTTTATTTTCACAGAGGATATAAGATTATAACATTGCCTGGCACAACTGTGGCTAATTCTGATATAAGTGAATACATTTAGAATAATCATCCATATATTTAAAACATATTTTACTTATTGTTCTCTCAGAAATCAGAAACCAAATTAAAAGACTTCATTTTGCAACTATTACTGTCTTTTTAGATAAAGTATTGCAAAGAAGCACTACAAGAGCCAATTTGGTCTAATGCCGGGGTGCCAAACACAAGGCCTGCAGGGCTGCCCTGGAAACAGTAAAGGACCGGCCGGCAGTGCCTCTGTCAGCGAAAACGGAGATTGCGAGCTCTGTTTTCACTGGCAGAGGGTTGTAGCAGGCCATTGCAGTCAAAAACAGAGCTTGCATGGATCGCAGGTGGCCGTCATGAGCTCCATTTTTGCTGGCAGAAGGTTGCAGCCGAAAACAGAGCTCGTGTTTTCGCTGGCAAAGGGTTGCAGAAGGCCATCACAGCCAAAAACGGAGCTCGGGAGTCCATTTTTGCTGGTAGAGCACTCAGGCCACCACAGGTGCCCCTGACACGAATAATGTCGAACTGGCCACACAAACACACACACACACCCGAGGTCAAACACAACCCTGATGTGGCCTTCAATGAAATCAAGTTTGATACCCCTGGTCTGGTGGTTAAGACAGCAGGCTAGAAAGTGGGAGTCCTGCCTTAGCGATGGAAGCCAGCTGGGTGACTTTGAACCAATCACTCTCTCTCAGTTAAATGTACTGTAGTGGGTCCAACTTCTGTCAGTAAAAGGAAAGTCACCACAGAAAAATATATTTTCTCCCTGACATGCCCTCCCAAGCTTCTTCAAAAGTTGAAAGGCCCTGTGAAATGCCATTGGCCACACATGGAAACACAGAGGAAAAGAACAGTCCTATGACACAAAGATCTGGTCATGTGATCTTGGAAATGATTCATTCCTGTTTAAATGGAAGAAGAAATCCATTTTCTTTCTTTTAAATCGTTTAAACATTTTTCATAAAGTAGCTGCCATATCTCCATCCTGAGGTATTGGAGGAGATCAGAAATGAATTAGTGTATTGTACAATGTACACATTGTACAATTCTAAGTACAGTGTATATTTAAAGTAGTCATTGTTTATTATTAAAATAAAGACGTTTTTCCTGTAGCATATATCAAAGGCGTAACTTTTCATAGTATATATTATAGCATGCTTACTTTCGTATTCAATGCAAATTAAGTAACCGACTATAGCACTCTTACCTATGGGGGTCTTTGGTGCTGGGTATTATATGGACGCATTCCCTTTTGTAAAATGCTCTCTCTATCCATGATTTCTGAGCCTGAAAAGCAACAAGATGAATTTTGAAAAAAGCTGTTATTAAATTTTAAAGAGCCATGAAGTATTTTAACAGATGCCCTGCAGCAGCACAACTCAGGGATGGTGTTATGCTCTAATGCACACCAGTGCATTCCTTCCAGATGATGGGCTGCACACTCTATTAATATTAATACCGCACAATCTATAAAATATGATTAATGGAAATAAATGACAAATCAACATTCTCCAACTGATACGAAAGGCCTTGATGGTGTCTTATTTTTCTTTTATGAATTCTCTTTTTTAAAAAATCTGTTGTGCATAGTGGAATATTGAATATTTTTGTCCTTTAAAACAATTCAAGGTCATTAGAGAACCTTGATATTTTTTATATTCTGACATATAAGTTTTAGACTGGAGCTTGGGAGTATAAAATACCACACAGTTCATATGGAAGGCACTTGGGAAACAAAGAACACAGATGCAGCAAAGAATGTTAAATAATTAAGAAGAACACACAGAAATGTAGGCATATAAAGTTGCAGGCAGGGTGAGCTCCAGTGGGGAGATATTCTCAGCAAGCATTGTCAGCAGCTCAAAGTTCAAAAATTATTTTTCCCACCAGATTCACTACAATTATATATTCACACCTTTGAGGATAAATCTAGGGTAGGCACATATTTCTATTACAAATTTTATAGCATTCCATATTAAAGGTTAATTAAATGTCAGTATCAGGTTTAGCTGATCAGAAAGAAAAAGGTTGTGAGAATGGAAACTCCACAGGCTATTTAATACAACCATTATCTTTATCTACTCCGATTTGCCATTTTCTACCTTATATTTAATTTTAATAAAAGTCATAGCAGTTTAGGCAATGAGGTCTGATTTCGCTCCTTCCCCTCCACAAGTCAAAATTGCTTAAGCTTCGGAACAGATCTGGAAGAACAGTGGAGGAATTCACAGGAAAAAGAGTGGATAGATGGATCAGTATGCTGGGAACATAGGTGTCTGCAGGATAGACATGTGATTAAAATACTTTGTGACATTACAATGCAAACCCTGCCACTTATATATTGTACTCATCACTGGGATATTAAAAGTATGGGCTTTGCTCATTATGCCACAGTATATGTTATCTCATTTTTCTATCACCATGACTATGTGGGGTTGCTCATGTGATAGAAGAACATCAAGATATACTATATAACTCTCATTAATGACATTGTTAAAATAATTGGATATAAGAAGTGACATATTAGATGATTGTTCATATAGCACAGGAACAGCAAATTCAGTGAGCTCGAAAGGGAGCAATAAACCAAACCAAACACACACATACACATGCGGACCCACAGTGAGAGAAAGAGAGAGAAAGAGGGAGAGAGAGAGAGAGGAGAGGGAGAGGAGAGGGAGAGGGAGAGAAGGAGAGAGAGGCAGACACCTATCTGGCATAAAATCATTTTCACTGTATACTCTGAGTAGAAACTTTTATCATCACTCATGTTACCAATGGTGAGAAATGCAAAAACAATAGAAGGCATGCATAATTTTAGTTTCTGCATAATACAAAGCCCTTATTTGAAAAACAAGAAATTATGTCTGGATTTTAACACTAAAGCCAAGAATGGAAATTATTATCTTTTAAGCATTAGGAAGTTGTTTTAACAAATGCTCAAAACAACTTATTGATATTTAAACTGTATTAATATATAATGTTATTTAAATGTAAAATGTATTTAACAATATAAACCAATTTAAAAAATCAACTTTGGTCATAGGCCAATTACAGAATATAAATATGGGAAAATTTGACAGTAGGATAGCATATTCGTTTAATAAATATAACAGTAAGATTTACAGCATAAGACTGTTGGAAACTTAATAATTCAGATTCTAACCAATGATTTTAGACTTATTAAGGTAGTGTTCAAGAATATAGACAGTTCCAAGCAAGGTAGGACTTTTATAAAATTAGAGTGTTAGACGCATACTGAACATGGCACTATTTATGTACATTGATTTTATAATTGTCCCTTTCTTCTTTCTATTTCCTTTTAATTTTGATAAAGCCCACTGAGTTTTGGATATTTTCTATTACGTCTTATATTTTAGCCTGAGGTTGGACAGGGGCCTGGTACCTTTAGTGCATTTTAATTCTGATCTGGTGAGAAAATTGGATTTTAAAAAACTGTTTTAATGCTCTGTGATGAAGTTGGATGCAAAAACTTCATCCTTAGGTAGAACATTTATTTAGAGATCAAGCAAAACATTTAAGAGCCTGCTTTTATTGTTAACAAATACTTAAATAATGCAAACTGTTTTATAATGATTATCAAATAAAATCCACTAATTTTAATAAAGATGAAATATGACTTGATTAATCAAATTGCATCCCTTTGTGTATTACAATATAAACAACTGAAACCATTGATTTCTTAAATTTAAATGCTTTTCCTAGTCACTAGAAACCAAGTAGGAAAAACCAATTCACTTTTTTAATGCTGCCCTTTAAATTCTTGCTTTATTCAATTTCATTTGCTTATTTATTTAGTTAACCTTTGGTTGATTAGAAGCTTGAAAATAAAGATTAAAATTATGTTATGTACAGGTGTTCTTAAAAGGTAACTTGGGATTCACCTTTTGGAATATTAAAAAAATATTTTAAAAAATCAAATGTAAAATATTTTATGAAATCATCAGAAAAGCTAACTGATTAAACCAAACAATATTTATGTAATCATGCCTTCTGTTTTAAGCATCATCTGGTAGGTAAGAAATGTATGTAATGGTCTGGTAGGCACTAGGCAGTGTTCAACTGATCACCAGGTCAAAAGAACAATAGTTATGACATTAACAAAAACATAACTGCATTATTATATATGTTCCAATTACTATGAAACATTAATGACAATCAAAAAAAATAATGAAAATATTTTAACATTCAATTGTAAAGTGTGAAAAATATATCTTACAGTTTACAGCAATATATAAAAAACCTACCTAGATTTAAAATGTCTATCACTATTTAGTTTCACCTCATGTTTTCTGCCAAAAGCTTATTGCTTATTAATATTTTTCTATACAATTGTAAAAGAAAAGACTCTGCTCTCTGAACTGATTTATCATTGTACAAAAGACAAATTGCAAGAAAGACAAATTGCGAGAAATATTGCTATTTAGTTTAAATCGCCAAAAATGAAGAAATGAAAATAAACCGTACTGCACATGCAAAAGTCTGTAAATCATGTTTTATAATCTTCATCCATTTTTAGCCTTTATTATTTTAGCTTTAATTAATAAAACACGGCGTTAGTTAAATGTTATACCATTTGAGCGAATATGGTTTCAACATTATTTTGTTATTAAGGCTAACAACAATAACAACAACAATAATAATGTTTACCTTTCCTTCCACACTGAGTCTGTCTCATGCTCTCTCTGATCTATTTGTGCTGTCTAAATTTCATTGCAGCTGGTCATTCTACTAATGCTAATGCCCCATGACTGCCCACCAGACAAGTTTTTCATTCCAGTTTTGACCATGAGATGTTAAAGTAAGCAATGAACTTGCGCCCATTAGCTACTTGGAATGTCCTGTCATGGGATTAGCCTCATTAAGAGCTCAAAAGAGATTCACTCACAGCCTCCAAATACTGCCTTCATTTGAAGAACTAATCTGGTGCCAAAAAAACCCCGTAACCAATAAACAAAACATAGCCGGAGATTTTGGATTTAACTGGCACAAGCCCTGACAAGCTAGTTGGATGGATTTTCTTCTTTCTCTTTTTTTTCACTTCCACAAAAGGTCTTGTGCAATTGTGATATGGTGTTCTGAGTCCTGAAAGTTCAACTCAGAAAAACAAATCCGTCAAAAGAAACAGTGTATTAAACTGGAAAGGATCTGAAAAGTACATGGGATATTTTTAATCTTCAAAGAATGAAGATTAAAGTGTGCTTGTTTGACAACTGCTGGGAATCTTATGAACTAAAATAAATATATTATAGTTCATTAACAAGAGTATTTACCAAAAGAGATGGAGCTTGCAATTGCTTTTCGGGAGTCTTTAAATATAGTAAAAGTGTATTTTTCAGAAATAAGTTTAAAATGTAAAACTCTTAATATACAGAAACACATAGGTAAATTAAAATTTAGGGACTGATTTTCTTGGATCTCCACAAGAGCAAAGTAAGTCATGAAATAATAAAGATAGACAATGACAAATTAAATAAAAACTTATATAGAGAAACTATCACCTCCTATGCAGCATTTTTGGATTTTTGTACAAGAAAGATTATAATGTACTTGTTCAAAGGTCACCCTCACACTTTGCAGATACTTTCTACTGACTGCAGCCTTTTGTACTAAATTTCATATTTTTCTGAGAGTTGTATTTCTCCAGAGTAGCTCTTGGGGGTGAAGTGGGGGCAGAAGAGAAAAGAATGCTCTTTGCACACCTTCATTCTCAGATAAAAGCATTTTGCTTCTCCTTTCAGGAAACTTCTCCAAAGATTTTGGAAATGACTTTTATTCATATCTATTTAAAACAAAAGGATCTATGATAGCAATTCTTAGAGAAAAATATTGGCATAAATGGTATGAACATGGGAAGGATGTATAATGATAGTGTTATGTCAAAACAATATGTCTAGTATAAATTCATACTTGAGATTATACAACTTTTCAAGGAATAGGAAATGGACAGACAGCGACGTCATTTTTAAGATTATCAATGTGCATAAGAAATACAACAAAACTGGTTGTGGGGTGTCAAACTTTGCAAAGTGGGTAGTGAAATTATAGGTTTAAGGCTTTGAAGTTATCCTTTTTTCTTGCTTTTTCAGGGCTCATTCAAATGGGATTCAGTACTTTGTATTTCTTTTTGTAAGGAATGCCGCTGAGAACATAATTTCACACTTAGTATAGTTTAAAAGAAATCATGCCACATGTTTTAAGAAGAATTATTGCATTATGAATCTTTTTTCTTCATTGTTCAATTGATTTAGAACAGATTTGCCTTTTTTGCCTCACCACAAACCTATAAGGGCTACAAGCTACGTAGAGTTTGGATTCAGACTTAGCTCCCCCTGCATTGGCTAGGAAAAGATACAGGTAATTCTTGATTTATGACCACAATTGGTACCATAAATCCAGTTGTAAGTCATTGTGGTCATAAGTTGAGGCATGCACATGATTAGATCAGATTTTTTAACATTTTTAACGGCAGTTAAGTGAATCACTGTGATCGTTAAGCATATTCCATGGTCATTAAGTGAACCCATTCTTCTGAAGCGGTGCAAATTGGCAAAAATGACACAAATCATGATCACATGACTGAGATTATAGTATGTGAGACAGCAAGGATGGGTATATAGCTTATTTGACCAGAATGCTTAAATAAGTACCAAAGGTTTAAATGTGGCAACTGATTATATTCATTGATTTTATATATATTGTATTATATATGCAATATCTTAATAAAATGTTTTACAGCTAATTTATAGCATGAAACCTATGATAATAAGATACCTAAATATTTTGGAAGAAATCTAGTTCAGTTTCCTTTAAGGTCACTGTAATGTATCTCTGATATAATTCATTCAATTAAATTAGACCATCCTTTACTGTCTGGCAATACATGAAAAAGTAACGGTTGCTTGGTTTTGGCTTGGAGCTTCTTGAATGTGGATCAAAGCAGTCAGCAGCACTGGCATTCACTGAGGGGGCACAAGTTACAACATGGGTGTCATGATGTCCTAAATAAAAGATTACAGGATGTCATTTTGACACAAACTTTATTTGCTGAGGAAGCTCACAATCAGTGGCAATGCCACAAAATGTTTACTTCTCATAAAATGTTATCTGCTAATTTTGATTTCTAAAGGTGTTATCAACCTTAGTTTCTCTTTTCATTTCTAAAAAATACCTCCTAATTCCCGAAGCTTGTTTGCTTTTATATTGATAATATTAAAATTATTCACTAATAGATGGTAAGATAAATAAATTGAAATGAAATGAAATAATCACACTTTTCTGTAATTCCACAAAATACTACAAAACATTGAATGTATTTTGCTGTGACAATGAGTTACTAGGGTTTATTTACCGCTAAGACTAAATTTGCAGGAGCTGCTTGATACCAAGTCAAACCACTGGCTAATGCAGTGAATGAAAATGATAGGTAGTGAACCTTGTAACTCTTTGTAATGCTTCAATATGGATTCTGTCACAGAACTATAGCCCCATACCCTTAGCATTTAAGGACAGGTTTAGAATATAAAACAGTAATTTTTATATTCAGTAGTGTTTAGTCTCTAATTGCAGTTACCTGACTGATCTAGATCAGAGGTTAATTTGAATCATGGTGCACTAAGGAAGAAACATTTTTATACCTGATAAGAGGAACAAGTTATTTTTTCATTTCTTTCTCTGTTCTTCTTTTCCATTTTGTCTCCAACAGGAGTTTGGCTTTACTTCCTACAGAGTAATATAATTGCACCTGAAAATAATACAGCTCAAAACTGTAGGAGCATAGACAAACTGTATATAAGTACAAGAATATTTTTGTGGGGCCATTTCAACTGCTAATGTAACGTTGCAGAGAGTGGAATAATGTTTGCCAGAAAAAGTAAAGGTTATTTATACTTTTTATGAGATGTATTGCTACAAGAATCTCAATTAAACCTCTATCTGTTCTCACAGCCTGAGTGCCAGCAAGAATAGTTGCCAATAGCTTTTTGAACACAATGAATAGCAAAAACAATGAAGTATCTCATTATCACCATTCATAGTTTATTTGATACTTTTTGAACTATAATAATAAGAAACAATTTGGGGAAAACCCAAAGAAAGGTTCACAAGAGTCTATAATTTAGATAACGCTTTATACACTGAATGTTCTTCTTGAGGCTATAAATAGTCCAGAAACCTTCACACAAGTAATTCAAAAATTTTAAGTATTTTTATACTTATGACTAATTTATACTATCTTAACAGATTCTGATTTAGAGGAACCATTTATTTTATGAATGCTGGACACCAAAGATATATTCTATACTCAACTATTAACTTCCTTATCTAAATTCTATGAAGTTTGGCTCACACTTTTATCTTCCTCTATGCCATGACATTAAAGGGGTAACAGGAATACAGATGAAAATTATGATCAACCCCCTTGTCAGACAAGAAATTAACAGCGTGAAAAATGGCAGTTCTTTTTGCTAGCAGTCTGGATTACAGAGATAGCTAATATCAGAAAGATTAGTTTATGGTTGTTCTTATTTGACTACAAATGATATATGAACTAACACAGTCCCATTAAAGAACTTCACAGTGCTAGATCCTTGCACAGTAAATTAAGAAGATCCTAATGTAGCATGCAAATTAGAAATACATGCTGTCAGGATGAAACCCCACTGTTCATTTTCATACTCTATGATTAAAGAAAAAAACACATTCACATCAGTGACAAGTCTGATTAAAAACTATAGCATGTATTTATTGTCTTCCTATAAAATACACTATACACAGACAATTTGGTATTCTACACATAGTTGACTAGGATCTGCTTCCAGGATCTAACACTTTCATCAAAAGCAGATAATATGGGTGCTGTTTCAAATATAATTTAACCTGATCAAAGTATACACTGTTTAATTCAGGTAAACTATTCTCATTAGTTTAGCACAGATAAACCAAGATGCTAGTTGAGTATGAAATAACGGGGGAAACGATATGTGCATTCTAGACAAACTCTAGTGTTTGCCATCATTACAGTATTATTATGCCTAATCAAAAAACTTCTCAAGCAAAGGAACTCAAGACAACAATACTGCCTTCATCATTTATATGCATTTCAGCTGCATCGAGATTATGCTTGTTACAGCTTGATATACCATTGATATATTAGCGATATCATGTTAAGATTTGGTGACATATTTATTTAAACAAAGTATTTTTAAACAATGGCATATTAAATTTCTCTGAACATGAGAAGGGCAATCCCTAAATTTAATAAATAAATAAAATATCTTACATGCATCTGTAATATTAAATAATCTTTCAGTCTTTGAAAAATTAAAAAAATAATATTGACTAGAACTGCAATAAATCTAACTGCAACCATAGATAAACATAAATAGCTAATGGTTAAATTGATATGTAAAAACAAGCATAGCACGATGATAGTTGGATATATAAGTGTGTAATATATTTGTCTTAACAAGAAAAAATAATAATTTGATCCTGGGTTTCAAATGCTCTATGGGGGAGGGCAGGGCAAAAGGTAACATAATAAAATAGATCTTGTGCTTGTATCCCATGCAAATACTTAAAGAGTGGATTTTACTATTTTGATGCAATCTTGGTTTGCTGTGGGTGCCACTAAAGTTGACCTGAATGTGAAAAGCACATCTTTACATTTTCCTTGCTACTGATTAAAAAAAAGGAGTTGCAGTCATCAGGAAACAATTCATTCTGCTTTTTGATATATTATTAAAATGAAAACAATTCCTGGTATATTAGGTTGACAGAAAGCAATTGCTATGGCATATGCTAAGCAAAATAACAATAATTATGCTGTATTTCAGGGGTATACTGGTAATCTCTAACAAAGAATGTTTTAAATTCAGTGAATATGTAGTCAAGCTCTATCACAAGCCATCTATGTTTTTAAGACCATATGCAAGAAATAGGAATGTGTGAATAGCCCTTAACTGATTTCTCACCTATGCATCTGATTTTGGATTTGTCAGCAACTTTAAAAACTAGGAATAATGTTTACAATTTAGTATTGTACCAAAGGCATGTTATTATAATGTGTTGTTTTCAAAGTGCAGAATAAATATTTGGATTGTTTTTTAAAGGCAGACATCATTAAAATCATTAATCCTGATAAAAGAAAGTCTTGAGCCAAAGGAGACCACTATACCTCAGACAGCTGGCTGTGAATCCCTCTGCGTAAAATGGGG
>JANHFK010003531.1:25884-41612 GCA_036250565.1 Sibynophis collaris | reverse complement strand
ATCTCCAAAATCCCATATACAGTATCCTACAGACTTCCAGAATCTTATTTAGCTATTCAATCTCACATAAAATATGATTTTTAGAAAAAACAAATTATTGAACTACTGGATGCCACCATACTGCAAACGTATTTCCACAGAAAATTCTTTTATTATTTATTTGATTTAAAGTATTTTATGTTGTTTCAATCAAAACAAAACTAAGCACTTTGTAAAAGCTATACATTATAATCAACTGTACAAAACACGCATATGCATTTCTTTAGGGGAAAATAGTGGACTATATAAGTGCGACTATGTGACAAAAGCTAAATTTTTCAAGGGTAATATTCTATTGAATTATATACCTAGTATGAAATTTGGCAACTAGACAGTGTAAATGGATTCTTTGTGCCCTTATTAAAGCTACAGGACTGATATTGCAACAATGGAAAAATAAAAGACAGATAAGAGCCAGTTTGGTCTCTTATCTTATTTTCTATTTTCCCTGTTAGCCTAGGAATGTAAGTCTTCTTAAAGAAAAAAAACACCAATGGCTTCAATACCCAGGATCTAAATCACAAGAGGAAAATTATTATGCAATCACATTACAAAGTAATAAATAAGAGAGATGGATATTCTAAATGAATTATTATTATTTTGTTCAATACAAAAAAAGGTCAATATTCAATGGCCCTGTCGACACTGGAGTAAATGTTCACTTGAACTCACTGTTCTCAGGCATCAACTATAGATAAAGTATAACACCTGTCTGAACTTGGCTAAGCTGGAAAACTAAACAGTGTCAAACTAGATACAGCCTAGAAGGCAAGAGACTGAATTTAAGTTCTGCCTTAGTCATGAAAGGCAGTTGAGTGACCTTGGACCAGTCACTCATTCTCAGCCCAATTCACCTTACAGGATTGTTGTGGTGGTGAAAATAGGAGGAAGGTGTGTTGTATATGTTCACAGCCTTGAGTTATTTGTAAAATAATAATAAAGGTGGGAAACAAACAAGCAAACAAATAAAATTCCCATTTACTCAATGAATTGAAGATCTGATTATACTTGCTACTTGAAAACAGATTGCCCATAGACATAATCTTTGAATTCATATCAATAGTAGGTTAAAAAATTAGTATACTAGTTGTATAAGTATATTAGAAATACACACCCACACACAAATATATACTATATTGATATAATGTTTGCATTAGATAATTATATATAAAATTGTAATTGTTTACTGTTGTAACAACATATTTTACTCTATATTTTATTTTTTCTGTTGTATTTTTCTTCACTTGCTTTTTAGCCACTTGTTATGTATTTTTAAATAATGTATATATTTATGTTTTGTTCCCTGCATTTTTTTCTGTTATTTTAAAATACAATAAAAAGTTTTAAAAAAAGCATATCTGCATGGAAGATTTTTGCTACTTTGTAGAATGAGTTTGCTATTTTATGTGCAATGAGTTTACTATTCAGGAAAATCTTTAACAATTACTATATTAAACAAAAAGACAAAAACTAAGATGTCATGAAATATATTTTAAAATCTGAAATACTATCCCCCCCATTGCACTATATAGAGCCTGCTGAGTGAGTTAACAGAAAGAGATAACAGAAGGGGGAAAGTAACCACATAAGCTGTGTGTTCTGCATGTTTGTTCAGCTGTGGGAGTGAAAATGTCATGGCCCCAAACCCGGTTGAGAGCTTTGTGTGGGTGAGGAGTGATTGCTTCTTGCTGAGTAAGCAGCTACTATAAGAGGTATATGAAGCAGCCAAATTTCATGGAGCAAATAAGCAGGAGAGGCTAGCAAGAATTTATCAGGGTAATTCAATGTTTAAGGCAATATAGCATGTAACTGATTTTCCCATCTTGTCATGATTGGCCAATTTAAGAACTCCAAAACCTGAGAAGAAACAACAACAAATAAAAGCCTTTCTACTAGTAGAGTCCCCAAAAAGGCAAAGTGATGACAAAAGTTCAGTAGTCTTCAAGTGCAATCTGAAGCACTTCTGGTATGTTTGTCTTCCACATTGAAAAAGAAAGGATTAATGGAGTGAATGGCTACACTTTAGCTCAGGGGTGTCCAAACTTTTTGCAAGGAGGGCCAGATTTCGTGAGGTGAAAATATGTGGGGGCTGACCATTCAGCCTGACATTCTTTGAACCATTAACATTAAATGCAAATGTTTGGCAATCAGCGTTGCCACCTCATAGCTCACCATTGTGGCATTTTCAGTTGACTGACGAGCTCTTGAAAAAGCGCTGCTGTGCCGTTAAAGCAGCTTCCAGTTCCTTCCATTTTTCGCCGTGTTCATTCCCAGTTACCTTGTTGTAGTTAGCATGTTTCATCTGGTAGTGTCTCTTGATATTGAATTCCTTGAAAGCAGCCACAGTCTCTTAGCAAATTAGGCAAACACAGTTGTTTTGTAATTCAGTGAAAAAATACTCCAATTTCCACTTGTCCTGGAAGTGGCGGCCCTCGCTGTCAACTTTCCTTTTTTTAGTTTACAGTCGCCATTTCAGTAATGGGCACACAAACTCACAAGGGACATGCGCCAAAAGTGCTGACTCGGGTCTATTATCATCTTCTGGTGAAAAATATGGCTGAGATGCTCTGCAGAGCAGGGTGGCTATGGAGCAGGAGGCAGCAGGGGACAGCTGCGGGAACTGCTGTGCGGTGAAGGGAAAAATGCCAACCAGTGGGAATGAGTGACAGGCTGAGCTGGCAGGGAGAAGAGGCCGCTTGAAATTTGAACACGGGCCGTAATTGGGCCCCGGGCTGGACTTTGGACATGCCTGCTTTAGCTGATGATAAAGAACAAGAATTTATCAATTCAAAGAAAGTAGGCTCTGATAGGGAAAAATGCCAAAAATAAAATAAAAAAGCAAATCAATGGATTAGCTAATAACCAGAGTCTGTACCCTGGAACATAGAAATAACTTTTTAAAAACATGTAATATGTTTCAAATATTCAGGAGAAAAAAAAACAACTGCAAGTCTGGCAACATGATAGTGGATCCATAAAGAAGAGAAAATATAGGACTATGCAATAATACACAATAAAAAAAATATAGCAGTTACATACTTCACCCAACACATTGTCTTGTGAAAATATTGTTCGTTGGAGCAAGAATTAGGGCTGTGACAGAACAACTTCCAAATCTTATCAATTCCATTGACAATGATTAGTTTTTGCTATTCCTTCATGAAGACAAACGATAGTACTACAATAACAGATTTTGAAAATATTGGAAGAAAGCATACATTGTAGGGCATAAGTGGCATTCCAATCCATCCTTCTATGGAAGGAAACTGTAAAGATAACAAATAATACTTCGAGTCCTGTTCTGGCTAAGTAAATGGGAACATATATTTCTGGAACTATGGTCTGAGTTATCTGAGGATATTTTAGTATTTTAAGATGTGTTGCACTTCAAAAATTTGATGAGTTTGATTAGGAGACCTATAGACTGACCCATAGATGGGGGAGAGGGGAAATGAAATCTCTTAAGTAAGTATTTTACATAAAGAATATTAGCTCATAAATAATTTTAATACATCATTGTCTTCATTGTTTATATGCTAATGGTAAAATAATAATTAAAAAAATAACTCCAGTTTTTACTACAAAAAGTCAGAAATGATTTAATATATAACAACAAGTGGGGAGAGAGGGGATAGTTCCAAGTGAGTGCAGGCAAGCATGTGTGGTGTGCGCACAGCTCCATTTGCACAAGCAGTGGGCAAGTGTGCCAACCATTTGCGCAAATGGAGCATGCATGCACACTTTTGCCTGCTGTTCGCGTAAGTGTGGATACACACACATGCTCGCCCACCACTTCTGCGGCCCAATTCCGAATAGCTCAAAGCCCAGAGGTGAGCTGCGGTCCAGGGGTTGGATTCCCCTGATGTAAAGAACAACAAATACACTAAAATAAGTGGTTGAACGAATAAAAGCAATATTGTTGCTGGTGTCTATATAGCCTGTCCATCCAAGATGATGTGAACAACACTTTCAAAAACCAAAATACATAACTTTTAATGAGGCATGAAGCTGTAGTAAAGGGTCATTTTAATTACCCTGACATCTGTTGGAAAACAAATTCTGCCAAGTATAGTCATTCCAGGACAATCCTTATTTCCCTTGCTAACTACTTCTCCTTCGAAGACTGAAGGAACAGATAAAATAATCTTGACTGAGGGAAGTCAAGAGTGAATACTTAGTTGAGGAATTAGAAATCATATGAACATTAGAGGAAAACGGTTATGTAATGCTGATATTCATGGTTTTAAGGAAAATCAGAATTTATCATAGTTAAACAGCAACTTAGACTTCAAAAACTGGAGTTTAATAAAGGTGCAGTAGGAGTCCATGGCATGAGTAGCTAATGGGAAAAGGAGGATGTGGGGGAGTTCCTAAAGGTGATGCTCAGATTACATTTGTAATCAATTCCAGTGAAAAAAACAGTGGAGGACAGCAGAATAAGTCCCAGGATATTGACTAAGATTCTAACTCTGGTCTTACGAAAGTGAAAACTCAAAATGAATTGAAGAAAGCAAAGGACATTAAGAACACTGAATTTTTTAAAGATATGTATTGATGGCTAATGGAGACGTAACAGGAGACAAAGGAGGGGCACTGTCAGGGACCACTCTAAAGGACAGTTCTGGTGGCATTTTCCAATCCTTACCTCACTTCATTGCCAGGTCTTGGTCAGCGGACTTTCAAGGTCCTGGGTTTTCAGATACTATTGCTGAATGCCAGGGTGGCCTTTAATAAGGCTGACTTCATTTGTGACTTAATTATGGATGAGATGCTTGACATGTATTACCAAAATTTGGCTAGGGCCAGAGGGGTGTGTTCTCCTTTTACAAATGTGCCTAGACCCTCTCTGTTAAACTGGACTCTAGGGTTCAGTTGGGACTGTTAGCAGTTGCTCTGCTGTGTGGCAACATCCTTTCCTCAGCTCCTTGAGTCCATGGCCAGGCTAGTGGTAGAGTTGGTGGTATGGTTTTATGAGACTTTAACTTGCTTTCCTGAGTGTGATGTTGGACATAGTTCCAGAGTTCATAGCCATTATGGACCTTGGCCCTGTCCCAGATCACCTGAGGCCAAATATATAACATTGGTCATATGCCTGATCTACCATTTCTGTTGGAGGAGCAGCAAGATCATCTGCATTTGGAAAAGTCAGTAACCCCTAATTTTAGCAGAATACCTAAAATCTCCCAAATCTGTCCTACCACTTTTTATGAAAGCTGTCTGATGGTTGTTTTCTCCACTAGACAGTGAACTCAACATGACACCCAGAAATCTGCCCATTGCTCCTCTTAAACATGTAAGAATAGCATTGCTTGCCTATCTCAGTAAAGCTTGGTTGTGGGAGTACAGAAATTTTTGACAACTTAGTTTTCATCTGACTGAGGAACAAAGAAATGCATACTAAAATAATTGTCAGGAAGAATTGAAAGAATCCTACGATCTGCTAGTTAACAACATAGTTATGCATGGCTTTGATGGTAGGATCTTTAAGTGAATATACTATATAGCTGGCTTAAATATTTTAATCAAAGAAGATGATAATATTGATATAATATAGTATTAATCTGACACAAACAGATAAGTTTCATGCAGATATTTATAACAACACATTTAATAAAATCTAGACTCTGATACTTCAGTCATGAAAATAAGTATGCACAGATATTATTTCAAAACATTACAATTTAGCTTCAGATATTCCTTTAGGGTAAAGAGCTTGTTGTCAATAAATCAGTCTAGAATAATAGCTAGGAAGTTTTAATGAAACTATGAACACAAGCCTTGTGCAGAATTTATATTTTATAAAATATATCAGAAAAATATCTATCCAGACTGAGTTTTTAAAGGCTAACTTATCAACTGTAAGAGTAAAGGAAAAAAAATCCCACAAATGCAAATAATACTACTGCATATGAAGACTACTTTGCTCTTTCTGCCTCTTTTTCTCTTGAGGCCTATCTATCAGTCTTGTAGTAAAGTAGCCCATTTTGAAGCAACTTTGCCATCTTCAATTTTGCTAATTGTAGCAATCAGACAAAAATGTTACAAATAAATGAAACAACCTATATTTTCAGTACAGGTAACGCTCGAGTTACGAGAGTAATGGATCCTGCCTTCTACTGGCAGATGCTGGGATAAACTGTCTCATTAATGACCCCATCCCTACTCTTCTCAATGCATTGGGTCATTATGTGTGCATGGAGTACCTTAGGGGTAATCCTAGAGAGCCTAATGCAGAGACAAGCCCATCTACCTCAGCCTCCCAGGCATCGCCTCACACCCTGAGTTCCCCCATTCTTCGTCTCCCACTCTTTAAGGTCCCCACAGCTTCCTGGATCTCCTCCCCCCCTATAATCACTCACTTACCAAGTCAGTCCTTTACCCTGCCCACCAGCAAGCTGAGCTCAAATTTCAAACTGACATAAAGCTTTTTGTCATCTCCTATGTGGGAGGCAGACAAGCAGAACCTGCTTTGTTGCTAGGCTGAATGGCTGGTTCAGTTCAAGAGATGTGCGGTTCGCAAAAAGGCACTGTTTGCTGGATCCAAGGGCTATGTGGCCCAGCAATAGAGCAGCCTGTACTCCTTCTCCTCCTGAGTTCTGGAGATTTTTGGAAGGTGAGTGATTGTGGGAAGAGGTGGACCATGTGGGCTGGCAAAGCAGGCCCAGTGCCTTTGGGGACCTGGCAGAGCCGGCTGGGGAGGAAATAGGTGGGTGGGCATGCTGCAAGTCCACCATCAGTCATAAGGGTGTAACTTTGAAACAGGATCATATGTAGCTTTTGAGAGGGAAGATCTGTTGCAAATATAAACTGTCATTAAATGATCTGTCATGCCTCAAAGATTACCTGTATTCATGAGATGCATTTTGGCATTTTTACTTTAAGTAATATAGCCCCTCATATAGCCCCTCATACAGAAAGTTGGTCTTATATTCCATGAAGGTATATTGTTATAATAATGAACTGCTTCTACCTAATAGTGGACATTTTGTGGGTTTAAATGTTTCAGTATCAGAGAAACCATCAAGTATCAAAAGAAAGTGTTGGCATCATAGTAAACATAGGTGCCGTGTTCTCTATCACACATCCCTAAATAATCTCTAATGAGAGAGAGAGAGAGAGGAAGAGAGAGGGAGAGAGAGAGAGAGAGAGAGAGAGGTGGTGAGGAATTGTTGCCAATGATAATTCATGACATTTTGGTAATCTTATGTGAGACCTTCAGTTGAGATCACCAACATTTTATGAGATTTAAGTGTACCCACTGAATCAGAATTTGCATTCAAATTCATACATTGATTCAGAAGATTTGAAAGAGTATACAGTTGAAACAGAGGCTTTTATTTTGGGATGGGTGGATATGAAGTTGAAAAGAACTTCATTTTTTTACATGGTAACTGTAGCAAGATTATTGCAGGCACAAAGATTGAAAGATTTGGTACTATCTACAATGGCAAAATGGTACCCTTGTTCAGAGTTTATTTATTTTTTAAACTTTGTCTTCAAATTTGTATTTAAATATCTGAGACATTTGTACCATGATTACATCTTGTCTCTATTTGTGAAACACATTTTCAGTAGCCATTAATCATTTTACTAAATGTTAGGGAATCATCGCTCTCTTTTCTCCAAACTGGGAACATTTCTTCTTCTATTCTTGCACAATTGATAATGGCAGAGCTGACAGAAACCAGCAATAGCAATAGCACTTAGACTTACATACCACCTCACAGTGATTTTACAGCCCTCTCTAAGTGGTTTACAGAGTCAGCATATTGCCCCCAACAATAAGGGTCCTCATTTTACCGACCTCAGAAGGGTGGAAGGCTGAATCAACCTTGAGCTGATGAGGATCGAACCTCTGACAGTTGGCAGACTTAACCTGCAATACTGCATTCTAACCATGTCACCATGGCTCCTGTGCATTGATCTTCACCAATAAATTCAAGCTTATTTCATATTCTTCAATTATGTTCAGAGACTCAATATGTTTCTTGCCTATCCTAAAGAGATGCATTTGGAAATATCCCAATTTTACTAAGCATACTCATCTCATATATATTTTAATAGTATTCTCTAAAAGAAGAGAGAAATTTTCTTTCCCTTAAGTGCCCATCGTAACTACATTTTGAGAGCATCATTTTGTTAAATTACAAGTTTGCATGCTGGCTGCTACCCCTGTTTAATTTCCATATGAACATAAGAAGATCTGTGCTGCAGCAGATGAAGCGTTGTCGTAGTCCACTATTTTGTTCCCACAACAATTAACCAAGCAGAGAGCATAAATGCTACAGAGGCATGCTGTTCGGAAACAGAACTATAAAGTTTTTCTTTTAATTGGTGAATTTAAGAAGCATGATAAGAAACAAATAAAAACAGCATAACAGTTATACAAATCAAAAAGGTAAACAAATTAAATATTACAAAATAGACAGGAATAGATCCTTTTTAGTATACAACTAATGTAGTCCTTTATTATGTTATTAAACTAGACAATATAGAAATAAAATATCTTCTTACCTCTATAACAGGGGTGTCAAACACGCGGGCCAGATGCGTCACGCACTGGCCACGCCCACCCCCAGTTTAGCAAAGGGGGAAAAAAGTAGCGATACGTCATGTGCTGACAAGACACCCCTGCTCTACAATATAAAGACATTCCTCAGATTCAAAAAGAACATTTTTTGAAACTATTGGAGTGTTTTTTTATTCCTACCTATGTGGAATGATTCCTTTAATTATCCCTAGGCTCAGCTAAATCAGATTTCTTCACAAAATGTCATAAAATGTTTCCTACTTCTAGAGTATAGTTTAATATCATGTTTAGACCTTTAACTGTAATTTTCTTCAAAATTGTGTTAATATGTAAAATAACATAAGATCAAAAAGGGCCCTTAAGATTACCAGAATTTGAGAAATATGATAGATATCATGATTAATAACTATTAATAACTTTATCAATGATAAATTTGTCTAGTCTTCTCTTAGAGACATTCAGATCATCTATCATTGTAGTGTACAAGTATATTGTTGTTAACTCCATTGTTTAACCTCAACCTATGTGAAGAAGTATTTTGTTTTTATCTATTCTATAACTTCCAACTTTCAATTCTACTGGATGACCTCAGATTCAGTTACTGTGAAAAAGGGGAAGAGGAGAAACTTTTCATACCTGGTGTAATCTTATCTGTCCTTATCACACTGCCCTCTTTTTCTTTTCTTTTAATTTATAAAGTTTTTAATATTTATGCAACCTTTTATCACAAAGGAATTATTTCAGCGTACTAATACTTTTGTTGTCTTTTCTAGATGTAAAAATATCCTTCCTGAAGTTAGGCAAACAAAACTCTACATAGTAATCTAAGCATAGCTACGCCATTGTTTTGTATAAGTTTTTACAATTATTAACAGTTTTGGGTTTTACAGCTCATTATCTCTAACATAGCTTTTTTTACTGAATTATCCATCAAACAAGAAGACTTTAATGTAGTATTTACATTTAATCCCATTTGTCATTTTAATCTTTTCATCTTGAAAAGATTCTCTTCATTGCCACTTCTTAATTTATTCCTTCTAAGTAATGTGGTGTCATCGACAAAAATCCATCTTTCTATAGTGGCTAATTCTCATCTCCCTGTTCTAATTTCCCAAATACTGATAGCAATTTGTAATTTTTTTACCATCTATTTATTTTCCAATATAGTTTAGTGAATGGGCATATATAAATGCATTAAGAATTTTATTTGCTGCTTCAGCTGCTACAACATTTCTGTCAAATAAAATGCTCTTTCTTAATTAGTGCTCACTGTACCTTCCAATAGATTTTTATCTTAGTCTTATGCTGGCAGGTCCTGTTTTTTTTTTATCTCTCCATTAAATCTTCAAGCACATAAACCTCAACCACTGTTTCACAGTAGAAGAATATATATAATCTTTTAAATTTTGTCTAGGGTTCTAGATAAGAAAAATGCTTTTAAGATTGTAGAATGTTTACTGCATATTTAAACTCTTGTAAATATTCCCCATTTATAAATTATTATTTTTGACTACATCTCTTAATTTGATTTCCCTGTGACCTTTCATTTTTACTACATTTTTTACTAACTAATGCCCCCCCCTTTATTTATTACATTTGTATACTGCTATATACTCAATAGATTCTTAGCAGTTTACAACACAAGAACCACATTAAAAAAAACTTTTAAGCATCTATGGTATAAATATAAAAATCCATGAACTTGCATGTATCTACAGATATAGTCTTCATTTAGTGACCAACATTGGGACTGGTAACTTGACCATTAAGCAAAGAGGTGACCAAATGAAATATCACAATTTTACGATCTTACTTCAGCTTTACTTTGCTTTACAGAACTGTAGAGTTTGTAAATGCAAGGACTTGTTGAAAAGTTATTTTTTCATCGCCTTCATAACTGCAAATAGTCATTAAATGAGACAATCACTAAATGAGGGCTATCCATATGCAAATTTAATGCTGCATGCATAACCTTAATTGATGTAAACACATATCAATCTTTGGGGTAAGCTTATTAATAGACCTATTAGAGTTTGACTGCAAATATATACATCCCAGAAAATGTAACCATATAAAATAGTGAAGTTGATGTAGGAAGGATTGGATGTTATGGAACAGCATAAAAATGGATGATTACCCTTGGAGGAATAGAAAAATGCAAAAGGCCACAATTAATGCAAAAGAAACAGAATTCAAAATCAGTTCCAACATATCCATAAAGTACAGCAGTACTTTCTTATATTCTTATAATATTTCTAAATTACCATAAACAAAATTAAGTCATAATTCATTTTATGATTTTCAGACAGCTATGATGGCTCTTAAATATGCAATCGCCATTAGCTACAGGATTAATGTCCCATCTACTTAGATATACCATTTTATGAATATTAATACTTTAATAATTCTACTTTTGCTCACATCCTGAAGTTGTTAAGAAGCACTTTGCTAGAGCATTAATTATTAGAAAGTACCTACTAAGGTCAAAATAGGCATTCTGCATACAAAATGAATTCAGTAATGCAATAGATTAAGAAGCCTGAAACAGGCTAAATCATTCTTAAAAGATTGCTTCTCCCTGAGCACAATAATTGGGTCTTACTATCATTGTCTAAGGCCCATTTTCAGATAGTCCTACTAAATGAAGCTCAACTTTTGTTGTACACAAATGCCCATCATGGAATATCATACCAGAGAGACATACCTGGCATTTTATTATGATTATTTCAATGCCAGATGAAAGATGGTAAACAAGGTAAGTAAATTGTGCAAACCATGGCTTCAGGAATTCTTCCAGCCCCTTATAAATGGCTCTGTTCCAGGTCCCACATGACTGGGAAGGAGGAGAGAATGGAAAGTCAGCAGTGTTCCAGGACAGAACCCAAAGGATCAAAGTGAAGCCTTTGGATTTCACTTTAAATTTATTTGATTTATTTACATCCTGCCTTTATTATTTTTATAAATAACTCAAGGCAGCAAGTAAACTTAATACTACTTCCTCTACCTATTTTTCCCACCACAAACCTGTGAGGTTGGTTGGGCTGAGAGACAGAATGACTAGCCCAAAGTCATCTTTCTTCTCAGCCCCTGGCTGGAAATGCTCTAACTCTAACTCAGGCTTTTTTTTTTTTTTTGACAAGCTGCCCTTTCTACTGATTTGGTTTTCTTCTGTCCAGTTTCAGTCATTCTGCTGACATACAGATGGAAAGAAGCCCAAGACCTATCCATTCATATCAACGGGTCATATCGTATTGTATCATATTATATCTCAGATCAGAGGTCTGAGGGTCTGGGATACTGTCTCTGGGAAGTCACAATAAAAGCATGATAAAACACAATGTAAAAAGAAGACAAAAAGCTAGCCATTATACATGTATGTGCACACGCATGCACACATACAGGTGTACAAAACCCATTCAACAAAGAGCTCCATCCACCTATCCCAAGGCTTGGGAGAATAGCCAGGTCTTGAAGACATTTTGGAATGCCATTAGAATTGGAGTCAAATGGATCGGGGGGGGGGGGAAGAGACCTTATCCCAGAGGACAGGTCTTGTGGCAAGGAAGACATGCTTCCTAGATGACACTGTTTAATCCACTGGACCCAAAGCACGCCAACTTTAGCACTTATTCCACTGGGAAGAAACCATGGACATAAGTGATCCCTCAAATAACACTGGCTTAGCCACCTGGAAATAATATGCTCCAAAGCCTCAGCTACCTATTCCAGGTAGCAAATTCTATCCATTATCTTCCATAGAAATATATGGAAAAATAAAATAAAAAGTAATTTTGGATTACCAATCCCAATGTGCATATTTTCCATATATTTGTAATTAAGATTTGGGAACACTTGGAGCCCATTTTATCTCCTATTTCTGTTTCAATTGATTTTTAATATATTATTTTGTAGGAAATGCTTTTTATTTTATACTTTAAGAAGCTAAATTTTAGTTCCTGAATAAGATAAAAATATCATAAATTTTAAAAATGGACTGTACAAAAATGGATTAAGATCCATCCATTAAGCAAATTGATTAAATCAACCATTTGTCTTCAATATTACTTAAAAATATAAGTCTCCTGTATAGTGCAGAGATGCTCAATGTTCAGCATAAGAAAGTGATATCTCAATGCTGAAGACATCTCTTAGATTTTACTACTTATCTGCACATACACAAGTTCTATTTTGTGCTATACATTCTACTGAAGGCATTTGAAAGATGAGATTTATGAAGTTTCACAATCCATGAACTTATTATTCCATAATCTATGTATGATGTATATTTCATCATACAAGAACACACTTTAATCAAGACTATCTAAGTTAATACTCATTTTATGCATAGAAAGTATGATTCAGCCAAAACTGAATTTTTTTTTTAAAAAGTTGGGATTCTAGTGTACACATAACACAGTATTGGAAATAGTACATATTTAGTCCTGGCTTAATTATGTTTATTGCTTGGAAATCGTCAACTATTTGTTCTTCAAGGCAATTCCACTATCAATTATATATTGTTAGCTACTGGGATTGCTTATGTTTTATATGCTTATATGTTCCAACTTTAATCCAAATGTGGTGGATTTAGTTTTTACTGTCTATTTTAGAAAATGCCTATAAGACAAGTTCTTCAGAACTGCAGCAGGATATAAATGTAATAAATAAATATTTATTCCATGTGCCTAAAACAAAGCCTCTTATTCAAAATGAAATAAATGCACACCAAAAAAGAATGTGGTTTATTTATTTAATTTTATTTTCACATATTGGATTAACAGAGCAACTGTCACTATTCAGTAAACCATGATGAAAACAAACCTGGATTAGCATGCTGGATAAGTCCAGACAAAGAAGATATTTCCCTTGTTTTCTTCTTGCATTGTTCATATATAATGCATTCATGCATTAATTACACAGTAAACTCCGAATTTCAGTTTAGTTTAGGGGTTATCAGGAGACAGTACATAAATGAACTTCCACCTGCTGTTCTTGGCCCCAGCAGATTTTCCATCTGGTTGGCAAAGCCTTAAGGATTCTTTAAATTATAATTTCGCTTCCTCTATTATTAGCCTTAATAAAATCATAGTAATTGGATACCCTGCTCCATTCCATTGGAGACTGCAATTAATTTTGCTTGATACAATCCAGGGCCAATATTTGAATAACGAGAACAACCAAAGATTCTTGGAACTTGATGAAAATACAGGACATTCTTACTGGAAGCATCACGATTCACTCAGTGGATAAAATTAATTGCCCAGACAGAGTAGAAAAGAGGACAAAACAAATGCCTGGTTTTCTTCATCCTTGTTTTAGAAGATATAAGGTAATAGGCCATGAAAGTCCTGTCTGTGCCACAAATCCTATTATTCTCCTTTATTTACTTTTCTGAAGCATGGCCTCCAACTCTAGGGAGAAAGAACTATGGATGTTTCCAACAATCCTAGTGCAGAAAAGTCAATGCATATGAAAGTTGTGCAATGCATATGAAAGTTATGCAAGGCATCTATTGTTTTGACATGGGTGCCACTGAATAAACACTCTGAAGTACCTTTACATGTGCAGAACACATCTCTAAGGAGGCAGCTAGTCAAAGCAGATTGGCCCAATTTCAACATTTCTTACTAAAGGATTGAGGCAGAATGAATATACTGGAATCACAATTTATAACATCAGAGGCATGGGCTTCCAGATGTGAACAAATGCTAGAGGACAGTCCAAATGCTGGGAGATGGGGGTGAGTCACAAGCTCCTTCAAATGGAAAACCAATTATAACTTTAGCTGAGCTTCAGCTTTGCAAACAAAACAGTTGTTTTTCTGTCAAAAATGCTTTAGCTCCCAAAAGCATCTGAAGCATCTCTGAACTGATGAACAGCCCTTGAATACAGGTGCCAGTGTTTTCTAAAACTAAAACATGCTTTTCAGATTCCAGTTTCTTTTATAAATAACTGATTAGACTGAATAGATTCTTAATGGTACTAACCACTTCATGGGAGTTTTGTTTCTGCAGATTTTTAGCAAAAAGGATATTCCCCAAACTCCATCCCAATTCTGGGAGTGTTAAAATAAGCATCTGTCTCAGTTCTGAAGCAAGCAAACAAAGGTGAGACACCATTACATTGGAAAAGTATTTATCTCACTGTGTTTGAAATGAAAAAAAAAGTTCTTTATCAGATGATAGACAGCTCTTGCTCCTTTTCTTTCAAACATTGCATGATTGCAAAGAAACAACTCATTTGTTCAACCACAGAGAAAAAGGAGACCCTGGAATATATTATGCTTGTATCAAATGTAAAAAAGATACCCTATCAACTCTTTTTTAATATGTTGTTAAGATTCCAAGAAAGTAAGACATCAATATGATGGTACATCTTTTTAAGATTTATTTCTAAAGGGGTTGTATACCCCAACGTCACATTTGGTCATCATGCTAAGTTATAATTTATTTCTAAAAAAAAAAAAAGAATGGCCTCCCAAATATTGCTGTATTATGACTTCCAAAATCTCCCATCCCTGTCCAAAACATCTGGGTTTGTTGAAAGTTATGGTTCTATAAACTCCACGTTCTCATTTAACACTACAAAAATGAACCATGAGGAATAGAAGGGTCACATACTATTTTCTTTTCTACTTCTCCCATTTTCACAACTATTGTAATTTGAATTAAGTGAGTTTATAAGGTCTTCTAGACCTGGGAAGATATGATGAATCTGAATGATGGAAACAAATAAACTCTGACTCTTACATAAACTTACAAAGGTCATATGTTAAAACAAATAATACTTAATGTTAATCCACAGTTCTTTTTTAATGCTGAAATAGGAAGGAAATACTTATGATTCATTCTGTGTGAATTTGAGGTTTACCCTGGCCTAGATAAGCTATCATTCTGCATATTTTTAAACAACACCAAATAATGGGTATAGCATCAAACTGTTAAGCATTTATTTCTATGGGGCAACTTTAAGTAATATGATACACGTATTATGGTTGGTTGCACTATCAGCCTTTGGTATTTTTGTTTATCTATTGACTTTTCACCCAAAAGACTTGATATAGGCAGATGTTGCTGTAATAATAACACCAGATGCCTGCAATTACTGCAGGTTCGAATCTCACCAGGCTCAAGGTTGACTCAGCCTTCCATCCTTTCTA
>JANHFK010003531.1:9562-23397 GCA_036250565.1 Sibynophis collaris | reverse complement strand
CTGCCCACGGCTCTCCTCTCCCTCTATCTAAGGAAGTTGGAAGGTAGCTGAATGGTTACATGACTGGTGTTAGTGCAACTGCATTCTGTCAATTTGTTATTACAGTTTTTAGCTGTTTTAATTTATTTTAATGGTTGAATTATGCTGATTGATAATTTCTGTTTTAATTGTATATGCCACCCAGAGTGAGATAAGCTGCTATATTCAATCAATCAATCAATCAATCAATCAATCAATCAATCAATCAATCAATCAATCAATCAGTCGATCAATCAAACAAGCAAGCAAACAAACAAACAAACAAAACATAACTTGTAACCTGAAATAATTATCTTATTATCTAACTATTCTACAATTCAGAGATTAACCTGTCTGGCAGCTATAGCACTACACTGCTTCTTCTAAAATAACTGTGCCTAGATGTGACTGAATTCTTCAAATAATTAATCAGGGACTCTGGTTAGAAGTTAGCTGACAATTTCTCATGTCCGACAAAATTTGGATCTTCTTTTTTGCATCTTTTCCCTCTGGATATCTACATAGAATAGATGGATATGATGCTGAATTCCTTGCACAGCAGTTACACACATGTTTCTTTTTGGTAATCCTGAATCTATTTGAGACTCACACCTCTTATAGACTGAGACTGCCAATTTTTGCTGTTTAATCATTTTTTATTCTTCTTCTTTCTCTCCAGCCCCTCATCTTCAATTCAATGCCAACTCTTTCCCATCATCTTTTTAGTCTTTTTATCTTTCAAATGGCTTTGCATATGTCTATATACCAGTTAAACTTATAAAGAGTTATACAGTAATATAGAATAAATCCCTTTCCCCACCTATATAAATATCATCATTGCCCTCAATTTTAAATTTTAATATCAGATTAAAAAAGAAAATATGCCTGAGAAATCAAAGGCAATCCAATTTACTGATGGGGAGTTCTCATTCATATTCTTTGCCATGTGTCTAATCAGAAAACTAAGCTTGAAAGAACTTAATTTGTAAAGTAATTAATTCAGTATGAAATATTTTAAGCATTTCGCACATATTATGACTGAAATTATATTTTCTGACCTTTAAATAGAAGACATAAGTTGCCATGCTGTGTTTACAATACTTTTCAACAGATATTGTTTGTTTTGTTGTGACCTGCAACTCGGGGTTTGTGTGTCTGCAATATGGCATTTGCCTCTTCTTGAAATGATAGAAACAACCTTTCAAAATCACAGTAAAATTAAAATAAACAAATGGCCAAATTCTTCTTAAGTTCATTCTCTGTGATTCAAAGATAGAACCATCAGTCATTTAATCCCTCCCAATTCTTCTATTTATTAAAAGAGGATGAAGGAAATGAGTTTGGGGGCTGGAGGGATGAAGGTTGATGCAGTACCTGAAAAAACTGTTGGTTTGTTTTTCTGTTAGATTGTAGCTGATTCTTGGTGACTGACTGGACAAGTCCCTGCAGTTTTCTTGGCAAGGTTCTTCAGAACTGATCTACCATTACTTCCTTCCTAGGGCTTACATGTTCATAAAAATACTGTTCAATTCATTTTTGTACTGAATGTTTTTTAATTGACTGTAAACTGCCCTGAGTCCTGCAAAGGAGAAGGGCGGTATACAAATTGAATACAACTTGAAACTTTTAAGTTGCTTTACAACAATCCCGCTTTGACATGTGGATGAACAAAACTGGTAGCCCAATTTTCTTTATCTGAGATATTCATCTGTCGGGATACAGTGACATATGATGGTGGTACTCCTTTCCCATTAAGGAAAAGAAAGTGTTATTAAGTATAGCTTCAATTCCAAAAGGGAGTAATATCTTTACATTGTCAAAACAGAACTTATTAACTATCTCAGTTCTTAACTGAGATACACACTTTTGTGTTCTGTTCAAGTAGTCAAGGGGTCCCCCACACCTGGGCTGTGGCCCACTACCGGGCCTTGAGCAGTTCAGAATCAGGCCGTGGAAGTGATGGGTAAGCACGCATGCACATCCCCACTTGTGTGAGCAATGGGTCAGCACCTGCATATGTGCTCCATTTGTGTGAGCAGCGGGTACACGTGCCCTTGCCCACCACTCACACAAAACCATCTCCTCTCCCCACCCCCAACCGGTCTGCAAACCTGGAAAGATTGAGGAACTCTAAGATACTCCTTGTTTGGCCCCCACAACTAGGACCAGTCACTTGCTTGTTAAGCAAAATGGTTACGAAATGAAACCACAATTGTGCTTATAATCTTCTTTAAGCTTTCTTTTGTTTTACAGACCTGCAAATGTAAATGGGAGGACAAATCACAAAATTATTGTTTCATTCCTATCATAACTGAACACTGGCTAAAAGAAGACTTACTAAATGAGGACTATTTCTTGTATTACTTTCCTGTGGTTGAGGCTATTTGTTGTAAGATCTGTTGTTACATCTCCTTCAGGGTGTGAAGAATAGATGTAGTTCTTAATTTTGTTATAGTAACAAAAGATCTCCAGGTAAACGAAACATATCTTAAAAATATCAAAGTGGAACAAGCAAATCAAAGTGATTAACAGGAAAGAAAGAACAAAATGATTACTGACATTACCCTATTCTTTAGACTACATAATGGAGTACTTTTGTTATTCATGTATATGTCAATATAATTTTTCAACAGCAGTAAGTAATTTATCACTGTCTTCCTCTGGGTTGGTTTTTCAACTACCCTATAGTTCTGGTGCTCCCTGAAGATCTACTCTCCAAATACTAACCATGCTTGAGCCCAGCTTTTGGATCCAGAGAAGATTGGCCAGGTGCTGCCACCTACTGACACACTTCTATTCTGAATTTATTTAGTTGCTTTTTTTATAGCTCCAAGGTTATGATATATTGACTTTTCTTCACCAATTTTAATATTAAAGAGAACAATAATGAATGTAATCATTTTTATTTCTTTTGTTCTAATTTCTGAACAAAATAGTCTGCTAAATATTAGTTTAAAAATAGAAAGTTTAAAAAAAAATAAAAGTATATTTTTGTTTTGCGTTGTCCTTACGTGCTGGCAAGAAGTATAATAATGATGCTTCTTTATATTTCTGCATTATGTCTTCATTATAGAAATAACACAAATTAGATAATTACATCATTTACATGCCATTGTAATTGTGGCTTAGAATGGATATTAATGACCATGCTCTTGATAAAATAATTTCTGATGTGTATTGGGTGTGATACACATTCTGATGTGTATCCATTTTCACACAATTAAATATCTTTCACTAGTACTTGATGTTTTCTGTCCCCCTCTTTTTGGACAGAGTCCTTCCTTCCTTCCTTCCTTCCTTCCTTCCTTCCTTCCTTCCTTCCTTCCATCCATCCATCCATCCATCCATCCATCCATCCATCCATCCATCCATCCATCCATCCATCCATCCATCCATCCATCCAGACTCTGGAGAGCAAAACAAGAATTCAAGAAAGGACCTATATTATCTACACTGAGTTTATACATTACAGTAAACCAAGATTAGTAAATCATTTATTGAATAAATTACAACACACTAAGCCTAATTAATTAAATCATCTATGACCTAAATGATGACAATCAGTCACAAAGTTGAATTGCAAATAATGAATATGCAATCTATGCATTTGAAGGTGAAAGAGTATAAAAAGTAAGGCTATAATGTGAAAAGTGGGCTGATAAGCAGACAGAAGAATGAGAAAAACAGGTTTATGATAAGATTCAACATTATGGAAAGAGGATCCATATGATCGAGAAAGTTAGGGTTTATAATCTGAAAATGTTAAGGTTTATAATTGGAAGGGATGAAGCAACTAAGAATGTAAAAGCAAAAATAGGTGTGAACTTTAAAATTGATTGTCTGCATATAAAGTTACTATTGTGATGTGGATTGTAGCAGTGCATTGAGATTACTTGATTTTATAGACAACAGAAGAAAAGAAAAAGAACAAAAGCTTGGTTTTTACTAAGGATTTGCTTTTAGATTTTGATATATCTGCCATAAAGATGTCACATTAATTGTTTTCTAAAGATATGTCCTCTTGATGCAGCCTTAACCCCATCAGCAGCCTACTATGGAGACAACTTAATTTTGTCCCTATCTGTCCTACTTTTTGTTTTATTCCCAACACAAGTCTTCATGTACAAACAATCTATGATACTTCATTCATGAACTGCATCTGCTAAGTTCCAGATGGCCAGTAGAGGCTGCTCTGGCCATATACCTTTCTTCCCTCTGGAAGAATAGGTTTTCCTTCTGTGATCATTTTGGCTGGGCTGTAGGAGAAACTGTACATCTGATCTGCCCTAGCTTCACAAAATGCCTTTCAAACACTTACATGCTATCCCTTATTTACACTGGCCTACAGGAAGATCACTAGAATGGTTGCTAAACATGCATTTAGTGATCTTTCAAAAGACCGGTATATCTATATGTAAGTACTGCCAGTTTATTTAAATTGGGAAATAGATATACTGCTGGTTTTGTCCCAGATTAAGTCCATTACAGGCATTCTGAGGCTTGTGTTAACAAGAATGCTTTCTTCTATTTTACTACAATGGAAAAATGAAGCAATTTTCCCTACAATAAGTTTCATACAGTCCAGGGATATTTCAAGTGCCAAATGAGACCATTTGCTGCCAGTTCTATTGTCTCTTATGGATTTTGAATAATGGGAAACTGCAGTGAAATTGACAAGAGTTCTGTCAGTTTTACCTTCTAATCTAAGTGACAGGTAAAATCTATACCAAAATAGACTGGCTGCCAGGATGATGGGGGGGAGAGTCTAAGATAAAGCAAGAGGTAGCATTCTCAGAAAGCTCCTCTCACTGACCCATATCAAACTGGCAGGTGGACTGTTCTTGGTACAGATCTACTGCTTTTCCAGAAGACTGGTAAACCATGTTCAAAACTATAACCATGGTAATCTATAACATAGGCAGTTTGAAAGATGGCTAAAACTTCTGCCTGGAAAGCCACTCACACTTGTCCAAGCATCCCTTGGTAAAACACCTGCTGAGTGATGATGCTGGGAGCAGGAGACTCAAAATAGGAGTAAAGAAAAAAAAAACCAAAAAACAGAACCACTCATCAACATTATTGAAGCAGATTAGAGTGCAGCTTTTCCAGGCAGCACAAATTTCTGCTGGTTTATTTTACTGCTGATTGAGGGACATGGGAAATGTGGTCTTTAGGAAGAACCCCAAGTCACTGATGACTCCTTACTCCATGTACAACATGCTATTATGTTTACATAATAGGGATAGTTTATTGAGTGCTTTCAACACTATGCAAAAATTCTGCACTCTGCATTGTCTGTGTTAAACTGATTGAAAATCATGGCTATGAATTGCAAACGTAGAGCTAAACTTAAAGAATTTTGTGTCTGAATAAAGTTGATGAAACAATGAAAATTTCATTGTTTTTTAACAGAATGGGTTGATCCCTACAGCATATGTATATTCTAATTTATTTCATATTTTTAAAGTAGTAGCAACATCTTCATTTTGAATATAGATCATTTATAGAAGTTAAATATATCTATGAGAATTTTTTTGAAGTATTCTGTTGTATATAGTTTCTTTTTTAAAAGATACATCTAAAAAGCATACATTTTACAGTAACATAATTGTTAAGAGTAAAGCAATCTGACAAGTGAACCAAAAAATTTCAATAAACTTAATTAGCTATTTTCTGGAAAATTATTGGTTGCATCAAAGCAAGCCGTAAATGTGATTGACACTAATTGCCATTTGAGTTGGCAGTCCAAACTCATTGAAGCAGAATAAATGATAAAGAAGCTAAATTTGGCTGAGATGTTAAAAAACTGAGAATTCATACACCTCTTACTATTTAGGTCTGTTTGCAGGTTTGTCCTGTTTTCCAGGTTTATATATTTTTCATGAGACATAATAGAAGTTACTGCTCTCTAGCAGTAAAGCAAACACAGTTTAGAATGTTCTTGAAACAAAACTGTTTGTACAGATTGTATAACTAGCTATCTAGTTATATTGAAATACAATATATTTAGAAATAATATTGAAGAATATACTTGTTATGAATATTTATTGCAAATAATGTTAAATGCAAGAATCTTACAGTGTTATTTACCTTATTACAAAATCGGGACTACTATATCTCAGCTGAAAAACCCAAAAGAAAGTAGACAATTGGTTTCCTTTACTTAATGCCCATCCAGATTTTTTATAATTGAAATCAGGTTATCCTAATAAAAGGGTGACTGTAAATAATATAGTTTCCTTTGAGTGGCATGGTAACATTGTGGTGAAGATACTCGCCTCCCATTTGGAAGGTTGAGAGTTCAAACCTCGGTAGTGGCAAATGTTAATCTTTTAGAGCAGAGAGAAACAATATCTTCTGTGAAGTCCACTTGGAATCAGGAAGGGCATCCAGCCAGTAAACGCTCACCATCCAGTCACCCTGACACTAGCCCGATTTAAAGGATTACAAGGTCGTAAAAAGAGAGATAATCTGGTTTCCTCAGTTTGCTCAACTGAGCTGTGGTATTCTTGTTTTTTCACAAACTATAGGGAATTCTATTTCTGTTGGTCTGCAAACACTGCTTTAGTTTTAAAGTCAGTTGTATGCCAGGCCCTCTGTAGTTCAGTTTGGGATGTAAATTATTCTATAGAAGAATTATTACAATTAAATTGACCTTCTCGCTGCTGGTGCCTGCTTTCTTCTACTATAACATTTAATGGTCACATTGGCTTTGATCTTACTGCATTATCACGGATAATTACCTCCTCCCTCTGAAATATTCTGTTTACAAGCTATGACTTACTCAGTGCTTACTATGTTATGAAGGATCTTTTACTATAAGTCTTAAGATGGTTTTCTGCTTCAGAGGCCTCTAAAGCATGCAATTCTGGGGAATAGCCTCTTCTATATGTTTCTCTAAACTGTGCTCCCAAGCACAAAGTGATACTGCAAATATTGATATTCTGAGAAACATCTAGGCTTGGGCAGTGGGGTTGAAGGCCAAGAGAGGATAAGACTGGTCTCCTTGTATAATACTTGGCTATTCAATTACTTGATTTTTAATAACATAAAAATAATAGGAGTAAAAGTACACAAAAGTCGGAGTAAGTGTCTGGAAGATAACATGCTACTTTATATCTAGCAAAAAAAATACCTCTTCCTTCCTGTATCACCACATCTAACAATGAATACATAGAATATTTGTTAGAAATAACAAATTTTGTTTGAATTGGGAAACAGATGTGTCATGTGAATGTATTTTTCAAAGGTGCACAGACTTATATAAATAATATGAAGTTTATAGTTTTGATTCTGTGTGTAATTTGATTTGTCATTATAGACAGCAGTTTATATCTGTGTAATTAACAAGGTGTTCAAGGTTTTGTTTTTGTGTGTTACATGATATCTAACTACAAACGTAAATCCTAAAACAGCATAATTCCACTTTAAAACTGGATTGTAAAATATTTGTTAGAATGCTCTTATATGTTTGTAAATAAAGTAGTTTGGTCCCTCTCTAAAAACTACAGGGAAGGATTAATTATCATTGCCAATTGGAAAGTTTCCCATAATTTCCTCTTTACCATCTGCAATTGTGCAAATATTTGTAAGGAAATTAAAATACGATGATATAAGAATTTATTAAGTAATATTATTAGCATCTGCTATAGCTGACATTAAATTCAGCATTGAAATTAATGCTTGATTTTACAATGCTATCAGTGTGCTCAAACAATTATATATATATATATAACTTTCGGATGTCCTCTCATAGGCCATTCCTTATTAGCAACTTGTAATACTATGGCCATATAAAGATTAACTATAATAGTGATTTATCACCACAGTGATGGTTGAGTGACACAAAGCAACAATTATGTGGAAGAAAAAAAGTGCCATGCTTGATAAATTTATACCCAATGGGCCCATGATTATTATCAGTCTCCTCTCCTCACTGTTATGTCTTCTCTGGTTTCTAACACAGTTTGCATGTCATATATCACCACGTATTACCTCTTATTCCTCTCCTCAGCACCCCTCCCACACCATTCGTTTACATTTGTTTCAATGTGTGCTGCTTTGGTTTTTTTACCCTAATTTATTTCATCTTGTCCAAAGGTGTAGTCCATGCCCTTTGCTTCCCCTCATTTTTGGATAATGAAATAGCTTATCAACAAGATAAAAAAGAAAGAAACCTTTAAAAGCCTAAGAAAGAGATATAGGAATAAGTATAGGAAGCTGATTTACATACAGATTTAAATTGACTAGATAAATTATTTGTGCAGTCAATAGTAATTGCTATATAACATGTTGAATAAGCTGATAATATATGTCTTTCTTTCTTTTGTATAAAGGAGCATTCTAAGTCATTTTATGTAAGAAGAAAACAGAAAAAAAATCAATAAAAATGTTGATGAATAAAACACAATGATTAAAATGCAGCAAGACCTTAAAAGTCTAAAAACAAATAGCAGCACTAAGATTTACATTTAAGCATACAAATAAAAGACTACCCTGATATTATCAGGTGTGAAAGTTTAGAAATGAAGTTTCAAATAAACTGATTTAATACTAATTATGCCTATGTACAGGAATAGAAATGTAGAAAACTGACTATCTTGGTATTAGATAAGGGCCAATGGAATCCAAAAGGGGTTGGACTTAGCCCATTTGTACTAATAAAGGAGAATATTTGTAGCTCAAGGTTGACATGAGTTGTCCTTGTTGCTCTCTGAGCTTTCTTGTTTTCTTACACACATTTCTTTACCCAAACTAGGTAACACCATCATTTTCTAGTAAGGAGTGCAGCTTGCTGTCATTTTATACAGTTAGTTCTCAACTCACGACCAACTGAGCCCCAAATTTCTATTCTTAAGTGAGATGTTTGTTAAGTAAGTTTGCCCCATTTTACGACATTTCTTGCCACAGTTGTTAAATGAATCACTGCAGTTTGCAAGTTAGTAACCCAGTTGTCAAGTGAATCTAGCTCCCCCATAGACTTTGTTTGTCAGAAGGTCGCAAAAGGTGATCACATGACCTTGGGACACAGAAACAGTCATCAATATGAACCAGTTGCCAAGCATCTGAATTTTGATCACATGATCATGGGGAATGCTGTAAAGGTTGTAACTGTAAAAAACGGTCACATTTTCCAGTGCTGTTGTAACTTTGAACAGTCACTAAATGAACTGTTGTAAGTCGAGGATTACCTGTATTCTAGTGGCTTGCCTGTCAGTTTTGTTCGGGATGGTTTTAGAAATTAGTCCATTTGTGGTTATGGGAGATTCTAGCCTGATTCCTCTTTTGACTCTTCCCCCAATGTTCTGTTACTCCTTCTCTTATAAATATTGAAAGAAATATAGAACATGTTAGATTTTTAATATTTTGGGTGCTAACTCTAAGCAGTCTCTGGACTTTTAAATATTAAGCAGCCCAAGTGATTTGTTTCTAGAACAGAAGCTCATGTGAGACCATATAAGGAAGCTCTTAAATGATCATATAATCCCCCATCAATGTGCCATATTTAGTCAAGATAATTCCATTAATGTTTGGATTCATTTTATAACAAAATGAGACCAATGATTATAACTATTAAGTGTTACAGGACGGGAGAGGCAACAAATTTTGGTCACAAGAGAAGCAGTTAATATTGATCTTTCTTTGTACCAATATAAGTAATCAGATTATTTACCTGAGAAGGATTTTTCAAGAAATGAAACAAGATAATTCTTAGGTTCAAAAATCTGACTGCAACAGCTAATGCTTGAGATTGCTGATTCAATGAAAAAATGAGGCAGATGGCAATGGGGAGGATCAGTAGAAATTTAATTTGCTACTAAGTAATGTTGCGAAGCTGTGCAAGTGATTATAATTAAATAAATATGGTATTTTAATTTATATCTTCAGAACAAAGGTATTCTTCTTTCACTTTTTAAATTTGTTGGAATATCTTCTGAACAGTCAATGAATAAATTTATAAACTTCTTAATTTTGGTATTACATAATGTAAGCATCAATAATAGCAACATAAGTTTATAATTATAAATAGAACAAGCATTGTTGTGAAATTGGCTTGTAATTTACATAATTTTTCTTGTTTTAATAATGCGACTATAATCCTAGTGATCACGATGTGGGCTGAAAAGTGATTAATTATAGAATTATATGAACAAATGTTGCAAATATTTTTAAGAGAAACACTTCTGCTATTTTTAATAGAAAAAAACCCTTCACGCTCAGGAAATGAAATTTCTCATCTAAATCTAACACAATTCTGTACTTTAAAAAAGAACAACAATGAACTGGACACAAGATAGTCACATCACTGTATTCATGAAAAGCAGTGGTCTCAAGACACTGAATCTAATCATTGGAATAATTGCTCCCATTAACTTTCCAAATGATCTCTATTTAAATTTTTGAAGAGTGTGTGTAGACTATTATCTGATGGTAGTCCACCGGACTACTACTCTAATTGATTGTAGGAATGTCATGGACATAATTTATCCTGACTTTTGCAAAGTTCTTGGCAAAGCATCATGATAATTTTATTATCAATGGTTAAACACAGGGAAGAGAACAAAAATATAGGCAGTTGAAAAGCCATAGACAAAAAGCCCTCATTAATGGTGGTAAGGATATTTTGTAAATAAAAACTTGGGAATATTTCTTAGTCAGATTTGCAAATCATATATTACTTATCTGGTAAAATACACTCCAGGAAACAAACAATATTAAATATGAAAACTAAGCTGAAACAAAAAACATTGCAGGAGAAAATTCTGCAAAAAATTTGCAAAATTCTGCATCTTGTGTATTTATGATCTGTGTTGGAATTGACGTGATAAAATGGAAACTAGTGTTGGAAACTGTACATATCAAAAGACTTTTAGGATTGTAATAAATCACAATTACAACATGGATCAGCAATGTAATGTATTTGCAAAAAGTTAACATTATTTCAGGATATTGTAAAAGAACATTATTCCCATTTTGTGAAAAGCAGTATTTTTATTCTGCTTTAGCTTGACATCATTTGAAATATTTTATCTAGTTAGTACAATCACACTCTGAGAAAGGATATATACAAATTTAAAAAGAGCATTGCTTAGTCTGAATTGAGAACAATGAAGTATGAAAAGCAACTTCTATGAGAAAAGTTGAAAAATGTGCATATGCAGCATTATGATAGGATACAAAGCTTTGACATGTCACCAGGTTAGAATGTAGACTGCTACATTTAACTAGATAATGTAAGGCTTTTCCAAATTTCATTCTTGGAATATTCATTCTTTAATTCAAATGGCACAATAAAAATATATACTTTGAATTAAAAATATTAAAATAACAGTGTGCAATTGAAAATTAAATTAAAATTATATGGTGCAGATAGAAACTATTGACAGATTCTGTTCTAAGAATCATGTGATGCCAGGATCCATTGAGTTCTAATTGCTATCAATTTCTTTCACCGTATTTCATGAAAGAACTGTTAGTGCTGATAGACTGATTGCCCTTCAGCTATGTAGCTTATTTTGATCCATATAGGTAGGTTTTAGATCATGCCCCATACCCTCAGAACTAAAGGCTAGGTCTGGACCAGAATTAGTTTGTACAGCCTCTTGATATTTGATTAGCATAGTCAAATCCAAAACGTAAGACACTGTAAAATCACAAATATTTGATTTTGATTTTTTGATTCCAGATCCAGAAAGTAGAGAGAAGAGAACTCAGAAATAGCAGGCTTATTTGAGTGGAAGTCCTCTGAATTCCTATGGGTAGAAACTTTAAAAGTCAAAGATAAAAACATTTTGATTGGAATAGATTATAGATTGATTGATTTGATTTGATTTTGCTGGAACAAAGTAAATATCAGCCTTATTTTCAGCTTATTCAGCTTCTGATAGCTCTTGACCTTGAATTTCTACCGTATATCCCTGACCCCCTTCAACTATACTACTCTGACTGGGCCCTTGAATGTCTGCCTAATTATTGTCTCTCCTTCTGTACTTACAGAAATACAGAAGTAATGACTTCTCTGCTCATTCATTTCCATCCTTGCATTGACTCTTTAATCTGGTTATGATTACTATTTACCTTCAGATTTCCCAGCTTGATCAAAATTTAAAGAGAACATTTTCCAGACATGTATTGCTTTGATTAGCCATATTTGCTGGGACTGGCTGCTTAAAATCTCTTTCATTTTGCATTGATATTTCAATTCCATTATCTTCCAACTGACTGTTCCAGCAAATAACACCAGACATTTACAGAATTGTATCTCTCTCTTCCGATAATGCACTGGGAAAGATTACAGTACACTTTGGGAGCAAAAGAATTTAGATAATATTGCAGACCATTTTGTGAGTAGCTTGTATTTTATAATCATAAAAGAAGACTAGTCCTCTTTTCACAATGTATTAATAAGTGAAGCTTATCATTATTATGGGGGCAAATATGCATTTTTTCATATGATAGAAACATTCACATAAACTGTATGTAAGAAAGACGTGCAGAAGCAAAGGAAACTAAATATCCATCCATCTACCCACCCACCCATTTCTACTGCACTCTGCAACTTTAACTATATTAGTTCCCAGATATAATAATTTCGAGTATCAGAGCTGGACTGCAAAATACTTCAAGCAAAGGGCTGAAACAAGCTAAGGTTTTCCTTCTTAATACAAGTAACACTTTCCTTCTATTTCAAAGAATGAGGTGCATGTCAATAAAAAGGATAAGAGTCCCATTGCGTCTACTTTGACCTACACATGAATTAGTTGCCAAAGGCTGCCTAATGAGTTCACAGTGATAGAGATGGTTTGGAGAAAGAGTTAGCAATTAGTCAGTTGTTTCCTAATGTGTCCTACTATTCAATTTCAAAATAAAGTGCAATTTAAGTGCAATTTAAACCTTTAATGTATGGTCACTTTAAGTGTTAGATTAAAGCAACAGCTTGTGAGAAAAAAATAACAGAAAATTACAGATAGATATAAACAACCATGCATTCCTTTATGCAAGCTAGGTGGACTTGTGCTTCTAAAAACACTGTTACAGTCCCTTTTCTTTATCCTTTCAGAGATATCTATAAACAAGCATATCAAAAAGGGTTGTTAAACTGAACTACAAATAATATGGAGCAAAATACTAATTGCTTTCAGCTCAGTTATGATAATTACAGAGTTATGTTATTATTTATTTTGTAGTGAAACACATTACCATAATAATTCTCTATTATCCCTCTAATTTTGTTATATAAATGAAATTATTCAAGGCAAGGCAAGAGAGGTAACTTGATATTGGAACTAAGAGTAGCAACTATTCCCAAAGGAAAAATAAATAATGGTAATGCCACCTTTGTTTGTTCCTTGTATATTACAATCAGTTCTTCATTTTCAAGATGTCAAGTTAATAAAACTGGAAAAGTACATCAGTTTCCAGAGCCAACATTTTAGTCCTATGTTAAAATAAATACATGTAGAATTTGCATCTGTAAAAACCCTTCTTATATTTGAAAGACAAAAATTTTTGCTATGAAAAAACTGACATTTCACAGGAGACGTTATATATCAAGATAAGAATGTACTTTTTAATACAGATTTGGTAATGCTGTTTGGAAAAACAAATAAAAGAAAATATGTAGTATTTTCAAATTCAGTCAATCATATACAGGGCAGGGGTGAAATCCAGCAGGTTCTGGAGAACCGGTAGCGGAAATTTTGAGCAGTTCAGAGAACTGGTAGCGGAAATTTTGAATACTTTGGAGAACTGGCAAATACCACCTCTGGCTGGCCCCAGAGTGGGGTGGGAATGGAGATTTTGCAGTATCCTTCCCC
>JANHFK010003530.1:69473-79782 GCA_036250565.1 Sibynophis collaris | reverse complement strand
CCCACCCCACCCCACCCACTCCATACAGCGTTGCTATCTGAATGCAAATGCAAAGGCAAATTTAAATCTTTGTGTCTAAAAAAGTAAATGTGTGTTTTGCTTAAAGAAAGGAATGATTTTTAAATTAGGTACTTAAGAAAACAAGCAATTACATTTTTATCTGAAAATCGTGCTTTCTACCAGTGGAAGGGGGGGTGTAGGTATAATGACTCTAAAAGAGAACATTTATACTCAAATATTTCAACAGGGAGCAGCCAGGCTGATAGCCAAATCTGGCTATCTAGGTTCTGCCTCCGTTTACCTTCCCAATAAGCACCTGAGACGGAAGATCATTTAAAAGCAGTTTATTAGGGTACCCTGATAAAGTTGGATCTCTCTATGAAAAAGGAAAGAGAGAACCTTGACCCCCACATTTCAGTCCTTTTTATGGTTAACACAACAAAGAAAATGCAAGAGGAAAGTTGATTGCGCAGGGGTAAAAGAAACCTCCCCTTTGAATAGAAATCGTATTCATTAAAATGAGGTCTGACATCAGAAGGGATGTAATTGTAAGGAAAGAGGTTGTTTGAAGTTCACAAAAGAGATAAGCCGGACCCCAATTTATACTAACAAACTTTTTCTTATCTGGAGCTAGTCTCCAGCTTGTTTATTAGTTTAGGAATGTTAAAAGTCAATAAACCAGAACATCATTTTAATAGAGAGAAAATAAACCAAATCAAAATACAAAGTAATTATGTTAGAAATTACAAACCCATGTCATTTGCCCCTCAAGACTCATCTATATCTTCATATCTCCATATTTATCTACAAATTCCTATCTCTATCATCTCTATCTCTATCATCTATAATATCTATACATCAGTGGTGAAAACCATTTTTTTAGTACCGATTCTGTGGGCGTGGCTTGGTGGGTGTGGTGTGGCTTGGCGTGGCTTGGTGGGCGTGGCAGGGGAAGAATACTGCAAAATCTCCCTTCCCACCCCATTCTGGGGCCAGCCAGAGGTGGTATTTGCTGGTTCTCCGAACTACTCAAATTATCCACTACCGGTTCTTCAGAACCTGTCAGAACCTGCTGGATTTCACCCCTGCTATACATCTACATCTATCTACATGTATATCTATCTATATTTATCTACATCTACATCAGTGGTGGGTTTCTACCAGTTTGCCCTGGATCCTGCGAACTGGTAGTAGCGGTGGTGGGAGGCTCCACCCACTCACCCAAACGTCATCACGAATGCTCTGTGCATATGCAGAAGGGCTGCACGCCAGCAAAGCGCATAAACACACACACACATTCCCATTGAGAATCAATAGTGAAGGTAAGTGGAACCCACCACTGATCTACATCTATGTAGAATGGATCCCACTTGGTAAAAAGTGTCCATGCAAGAGACCTAAAACAAGATGAATCGATGACATCTGCAAGTATTGTGGGTTCAGTTGGCAAAAGAAAGCTCAGGACTGTATTGGTTGGAAGCATGTGGAAGAGGCCTTCAGTGGATAGACAACAGCTAATATGATGATTTATCTTTATCTATAGCTATAGCTATATTTACAGAGTATCTTTCTTTCAGAGTTTATGATCCTATTTTATTTAACTCATACAGCTTACAACAATTCAAATACTAGGGTACATGTAACTGTGTAAAATAATAAAACATCTATAGTTCATGGTCAAGAGTGAAATTCAAACATCCATGCCAACAATGAATGCTGAATCATCCACAATGCAGTATAACAAACACAATGCACCCTCCTGTACATAATGTACTAATGAGGCACCCCATGGTTAATAGAATAACAGCAAAGTATCATTCAGCTAAAGAATTGAGCCCTTTGAACTATGGTGCCGGAGAAGACTCCTGCGAGTCCCTTGGACTGCAAGGCAGTCAAATCAGTCAGTCCTAGAGGAGATCAACCCCGACTGCTCTTTAGAAGGCCAGATCTTGAAGATGAAACCCAAATACTTTGGCTATCTAATGAGAAGGAAGGACTCACTGGAGCCTAATGCTGGGAAAGATTGAGGGCAAAAGAAGAAGGGGACAACAGAGAATTAGGTGACTGGATGGAATCACTGAAGCAGTTGGCGTGAGCTTAAAGGACTCCATAGGATGGTAGAGGATAGAAAGGCCTGGAGGAACATTATCCATGGGGTCGTGATGGGTCGGACACAACTGCGGAACTAACAACAACACTCTTGAAGCTAGATTCCTCTCTTACTCCAGTTTATGAAAATGGCATAGGGGACAAAGTATAATTTATAATCGCTTTCAGGCAAATATTGGGTTCTCCCTTTTTTTCTACTCTTTTCGAAGAAAAATAGTAACAGTAGATAGAAAGGATGAAACAATGCAGTATTATGAACTACTGTACTCTTATCTATAATTGTCTAAACATTTATCTTTCTCCAATTAATTGTTATGGAAGACCAATATATATATAGATCTAAAATTGCATAGCTTCTGTTCAGAAGCAGATTGCCAAGCGATGAGGCTGTGATTTCTTGCAAAATTGTTAAACACAGTTAAAGAGAAAAGTTAATGCCGTAATAAAAGTTTAATATATCTAAAAGCATCACCTCCAAAAATTCATCTACACTAAATCCCAAATATTTTTACTGACTTGGGGGTCCTAAAAATGCGCAAAAGTCTCAAAATTGAGACTACTATTTAGAATTACTTATTCTTGCAACAAAATATATTTCAAGATTACATTTCAAAAATAATTTCTTTTAATTCTTTATTTGGATGTCTAAAAGTCCAGAAAATATTATATTTTAGTTATTTTTTTAAGAAACGTGCATGAATCTGCACAAATCTGTGTTTTATTGATGTTGAGCTTAAGAAAAAGTAATATACTGTATCATTGTTTGAGTAATGGTCATAGAAAACATTGCTCTGATCTTTTGCTTATGAGCTTCAAATGGGTTTGAAAAGCTTGGCAAAACAGTAACAGGAGTTATTAGTGCTGTGTTTTATGCCGTTGTAATACATAAACAAAACCTATTTATGTAGTTAAACAGAAATAGCCCTTTCTATTTCTATACAGCCAATTCAGTCACGACAAGCAATATTTGGAAACTTTAGAAAATGAAAGGATGTCACACAAGGTTTCCATTATTTCGCACGGATGGAGCATTTGACACATTTTTAATTTTATTGCGACAGAACTTACAGGCTGTTCTGTATTTTATTCTATTGGAATAAGGGGTTGATGCTGCACTGTGGACTATTCTCTGAGCATTTTAGAGAACCCAATTGGCAGGAAATCAGAGCAGAAGCAACATCAGGACGGAAATGTTGTCTCTTCCCTCTCAGATCTCTGTGTCCAAACTTGTCTATTAGTGCCCAACAGTCTGCTTATTTGCTTCTGATCCCTTTCTGATTTGCATTGCAGGCCACAAGCTGCTATCCTTCAGCTCAGCTACAGTAGGCCACTGGAATAAAAAAACACTCTAAAGTGCACTGCTTCTAATTTTGACAATCCATCACAAACATATTTCTTGTTCAAATTCTTTGTGACAAGCCAGCTTTGGAGATGGCTTGTGCTAGGGTTGACAATAGAAGTCAATAGGGTTGACAATAGAAATGCAATTCAGTGTTGTTTAGCTGCCTCTTAAAAAAAAACCAACAACCACTGTTTAGCATTCAGATGTCTTCACTCTAAAAAAAGCGGGGGGTGGGATTGAATAAGAATAAAGATAAAGCCAGTATGAAAACTCAGTTACATATCCAGGTGTTTTGCTGTGTTCCTCTCAGTTATATTACAATTATACTTTGATGGCAACTTCTGAAAGGGTTCTAGCTGTATCAGACTTTGAAGGGCTATGTGCAGATGTCACCTAAAACATACAAAGAAAGGTTGCAGCGACTGGATATACCTAGCCTAATGAAAAGAAGAAATCGGGTGGCAGTCTGCCACAAAGAAGAGGCAGTTAACCTATTCCTCAAAGCACCTGAAGGCAAGAAACAATGTCAAGAATTTGCTATCAATCCTTAACCAGGGGTCACCAACCCCTTGGCTATGGACTGATATTGGTCTGTGGCCCATTAGGAACCATAGTGAAGTTTCATCTATGCATACATGGGATCTAGGTAGTATGTGAAATCACACAAACCCCTGGTGTGTGATTCCACATACACACCCTGAACTGATGCCTGATGCCCAAAATGTTGAGGGGGCGCTGCCTTAAAGTGTTATATTTGATTCATCTCAGGCATAAGGAGAAGTGAAAGGGGATAAGGTTTTCCACATTTAAGACCCAGTTGGGGCCTTAGATAGTGGTCCTATGTGCTGGAGATCTTTATGGCCACAATGCAATTGCAACAAATGCTTCTTTAGGTATACTGACTTTGTAGAAAATCCATTAATTTTTGAAGTAGTATTTCCTTAGTTGAGATCTTTCCCACTAATTTAATCTTTAATATTTAAAGATAAATATTTAAAGTACGGTAAATGAAATAAATGTTTTCATTATTTTGCTAATAACTAAAACAAAATCACACATGCAGAGAAAAAGATGTCAAATTTAAAAGATTGATTATTAACTTTTTTTTTTACTTTTATATTTTTCAGTATATATATTTAAATTGATAAATAAATTATTTTTTTGCACTTGAATATGTGCTAGGAAAATCAGTGACTGATGGACATCAATACTTGGCTCTTCTTAAGTTATTTTGTACTATAAATGCATAAATGATAGAAATAAACCCAAATAACTACATAGCTGAAACAGATTTGATAATTAAAAGTAATATATTTTAAAATAGAAAAAAAAGTCTCTAGAAGCCAATTATAAACTTGATTTTATAAACCACTTATAAATCCTAGCAGATAATACTTTGAACTATGATTCAGCTGTTATTGAGATATCAGATTAAGCATTACATAAATATTTGCATTTGGAATTTTGAAAACATGAAAAGGAATGCTCTTTTTAAAAATTCTGGTTTTAGGAAGGTAATTGTATTCACAAATAATTCCAAATACTGGATGTGAAATTCCTATTTAAGGAAGTAAAACTGGTGAGATTCCTTCAAACTATCACCCAATTTAGCTTCTTTCTTTTCTTTTGGGTGGGGGGGCATGTTAAACTAAACAATAAGAGACCCACTTTGATCTAGTGGTGAAGGCTCCAGGCTAGAAAGCGGGAGCCTGTGAGTTCTAGTCCCACTCCTGCTATGAAAGCCAGTTGGTGACTTTGAACTGCCAAAACATCTTAGGGAGATATTTATGCGAGTGAGATTTGAACAGCTTGACACAATGGTCAGATATGGGAGATTCCATTCTATACCCTACAGTGGACATCTCTGCATTTGTGGAGTGGCAGAGGTAGAAGACCTGGTTCATATCTTACTTGATTATTGCCTGTATAAGAGGGTGATAGACAGTTACTTTGCTCTATATAATATATTTGGTCCCAGTAAGCTCATTGGGATCCCCATATCAAAACAACTTACCTTATGTGTGGCTAGAATTGGAAAATAACATATAACACAGCACAGTACTTGAGAAAGTTGTGCTTTCCTGCACTGATTGGGGTAGATTGTAGGGGTGACACCGAAATAATAATAATAATAATTTTATCATATTTTATTTATCTATATATTAAATTATTGTATTTTATCCCAATTTCATTTTAAACTGTATTTCATCCAATTCCATTTCAAATTGTTTTTATCAGATTTTAGTAATAATTTGTATTTGGAACTCTGCACTTTGATATGGCCCAAGGCAGCGGTGAAATCTACTTATCTTCGCTACCGGTTAGGGTGCACTCCCGTGCAAGAGCGCACATGTGCTACATGTGTGTGCTCCTCTTCTGCACATGCACAGATGATTAAAAAATGGGAGGTAATGACGTTCCGTCAGGTGGGTGGGGCTTCTCGCCACTGGCGCTACCAGTTTGGCAAGTCAGATAGAACTGGGGGGATTTCACCGCTGGCCCAAGAGCTAATCAGTAAAGTAAACTTAACCTTTAAAAAACAGGGATTTTTCTATCGCTAAGAGAAGACTCATGATATGTACTAAGACTTCATTAATAATGTATTTGGTTGACAGTGTACGCATCTGGGGCAAAGATTAAGAAAACAAATGGCAGAGAATCTGCTCTAAATAGCCTATCATCATGATTGGTACCACAAACTGAAACTGACCTAATCTAGCATACAAGAGAAATTAATGAACTCCTCATTTATTGATTTTGTATCAGCGGTGGCATATATACTAGCCAGAATGTAAGAGATTTATCACCTTTTTAAAAAAAAAGAATGAAAAACTTCGCTAGAAGCCATGGATGTTTCTGTGATCAAGCTCAGAGAAGAAGTGGCAGAAGCAACCACTTCACAATCTGAAAAAAAATAAACCCTAAGATGCTTGTTGATCCCTCTTCTAAACTCCAGCTGAGTCCTTTAGCTATTATAGTTTATCTTTGAGACTATTATTAGGGGACTAAGTTTTAAATCAGGATGGGCACTTAGAAGCAATTGGTATCAAATACTCTGTTAACCCCAGATCCCAAACAGAACATCAACTGAACAACTGAATAACATCAATTGTTCTCTTGTAATTTGAAAGTGTCCAGAATTGGCACTAGATTGGAGTATAGCCACACTTCAACCTTAAATAGATGGTGAGCCCTCTATGACTGCGCTGAAATGCGGTGTGCCTTTCCACAAGATATTTGTAGCCAAAACCAGAGGAAGAATCTATTTCATGCTTTGACTCCGTGTCTAAACCGAGTCACATTGATTCCATTGGATTTCAGTAATTCAAAGCATGACTATTTCTGGAACAAATTCAACAAATGTTGAATAAATTACTGCAAATATTCATACTTTCCCTATGTTTTTCTGTCTAACATTATGCAAAGTAATTTAATTTAGTTCCAGATCAAAAATGTTTAATACTTTAAATCTGCTCAACTGACATTAAAAGAGTTGACATTTTCTTTCAGACGTCATTTGTCATCTTGACTAAAAGAGAAGTCATAAATGAAGTCTTTAACCAAGTGGATAAATAGGGAAAAAAAGTTTCTACACTGTACAATTAACTTAATAAGGCAAGCCAATCTATGATTAATTAAATATATATTTCTTTCATTTTTAAAAGAAAAAATCCAGTCTGAAGTGTATTCTTATTAATTAACGGGGGGAAAAACGCCTACTTTTAGATGTCTCTCGTCTCCTAATAAAATAAGATGACAATTAGTAAGAAAATAGTTGCAAAAATAGCTGAATTTATTTTGGGTTTAATAAATTTAATAGAAGCTCTTTCTTTGATACTATTTGAGTTAAAATAATCATAAGCTCACATTCTCTGTTAATGTTATCAGGTTTTGTTATATTATTTTTACAATATTTTTAGTTTTGTTTTTTATTAAAATAGTAGAAAGTCCCTTCAGCAATTAATTTAAAAGCAAAGACTAAGTTTAGATCAATTGTTTTAAAGCACAAAAATGTTATATAAAATGTTACTTTACTTCATGTTTTAAAATGTGTTCAAAGAATCTTTCCGGCTTTGCTGTCACATTTAATTATATTTATCATAATTATGAAATATTACCAGAATTGTTATAAGGCTGTCCCAAAATCAAAGTTAATGTTTCCGAAGCTTGATGAGTCACTGAGGCAAACTGTCTTTTTATGGGATTATATTTTTATTATACATAGATATAGAAATAGATTAGATATACATATAGATATACATTACATACACAGACATATACTTATATAGTAGATTTATATGTTAAATAGGTAACATATAGTAGATTATATTTTATTTAAGAAGAAAATGAAATGCAGCACAATTCTGTGCATTGTAATGGAGCAAAACATGCATCTGTCTTTAATATTTTCTTTAATATTCCTTTAATATTTCCTAAAGATCTATCAGTGCGATTCTGGTAAAACATACTTAACATTTCAAAATATTTTATAGTAATCTTGGAAAGAGCGCATAAGGCATTAGCTATTCACCAGATTTGATTCTTGCGTATCATTATGTGACGAATCTTCTTGAATCTTTTGTTTTATGTTTTAGTTTTTCTTTTCTTCCTCCTCTGATTCAATGCCTCCCTTCTTCCCCATCAGGGGTGGGTTCTACTTACTGGTTACTGGTTCGCAATGGGAACGCGCGCAATGCACAGAGCATCTATGATGACGTCCAGGAAGGTGGGCGGAGCCTCCCGCCACCGTTACTACCAGTTATAAGAACCAGACATGTTTATTTCTAGCTGATATTTCCTTCTGTTTGCCTTAGTTACATAGTAATAGTGATAGTGACGGTTTTGAGATTACCCTGTTCATAAAGAATCCATATAGTATGACATGGTGTAGCAAGATGTGGACAGAACTCTTACAAATTTTCTCTTCAGTCTATCTCTTTCAGAGTCCACTACTGACAGTCAGTCAGTCAATCAATCAGTCAAGTTCTCTCTTATTAATGATCAGAAAGCCCACGACAGTGACACTATTCAGAAATAGGATTGACCTGGATTGCTGCTTCTTTACACTGTGTAGCAAAAAGCATTTGACTTCTCAAGTTCAGGAGAACCAGGACTAAAATGATTGAACTGAAGGTTGACTTCATCATGATTTGAATAAGTGAAAGATTCAAAATTGTTTTAAATATTGATTTACTATTGCGTCAGATAACTGTTTGAAGCCATATGGAATAGTAAGTTACGTGTGTGTGTGAGGTAGATGAATGTTGTATTATTGAAAGATAAAACTCAAGATCTCTATAATCTTGAACTCATTCCAAAATGCATAAGGCAGTCTTCTCAAAATTATTGCCATTCAAGTGTGTTACATTACAACTCTTTAATTTTCAATCATCATGGTGATTGGCATCGGTTTGAGACAGGTGCAAATATGATAGGTGGATTGCAAGATAATAGAATAGATAAAAATAAGTTGGAAATAAACTTGCAGTGCATCTAAGGCGTTTAAAAATTTGAAGTATTTCATCCAAATTTGCCATTTTAAAAATGAAGATATATTCTTTACAAGAAATGTATTTTTTTGTGGAAATCATGTCTTAAAATAAAAATCATGTAGGCAGTCCTACATGGTATGAGTAAAAGATAGGAGCAAAAGAATTGTACCTAATTAAATTTTACATAAATGGTACATTTACAATTTAGAAATAACACGATGACATAATAGTAATTAATGAAGATTATATCTCTGCTTATCAAGATGGATTTATTTCACTGATATAATCTTACATAATTTTCCCCAGCAAAAATATCTAAATGTAAAATTTAAATAATAGTGTAAAATCTTTCTTATTTAGGTCATTCATTTTGGAAGAAGTATACTTGCTATATTTAAAGCCTCCTGACTGAAATTAAATGGAGATACTTCCTAATACATGGCAAAAAAAATTAAAAACCCATTGTTATATGATTTCTAGAGTTATTGTAGAATAATGTATAATTTCCAAACTTCCTTCCAACTTTAATTTTTTATGGTACAGTTTCTGAGGACAGTACAGATTTCAACAATCTCTGTAAATCATGATTACATCAACTGAAAGCAGTAAATACTGATTGTGTTGTTGTTGTTATAATTCAGCTCATTCTTTTCTGAATATCATGTAACCTATTTTATTTAAATAACTAAGAAAAGTTATCTATGAAAGATTAATGTCCCAGAGATACAGGCAGTGGTCTCTCTTCTAGTGTTCAAAACCATATATTTGTGGGATGCCTGGTTTGGTTTCATTTTTTTTAATAATACAGGCAAGTCCTTGAATTATGACCACAGTTGAAAACAAAACTTCTGTTGCTAAGCTAGACAGTTGTTAAGTGAGTTTTGCCCTATTTTATGCCCTTTCTTGCCACAGTTGTTAAGTGAATCCCTGCAGTTGTTTAGTTAGTAACATGGTTGTTAAGTGAATCTGGCTTCCCCATTGCCTTTGCTTGTCAGAAGGTTGCCAAATGACCCCAGGACACTTCAATTGATATAAATATGAACCAGTTGCCAAGCATCTTAATTTTGATCACATGACCATGGGAATGCTGCAACAGTTGTAACTGTAAAAAACAGTCGAAAGTCACTTTTTTCGGTACTGTTGTGACTTCGGTCACTAAATGAATGGTTGTAAGTCAAGGACTATCTCTATGGGGTTATTGTTTTTTAATGGTTTTAATGTTTTAGATTTATATTTGTAAGCCATGCAGAACTCTTGAAGAGGGCAACTATATTAAGTTTAAATAATAGTACCGTGTTTCCCCCAAAATAAGACCCTGTCTTATATTTTTTTGAACCCTGAAATAAGCGCTTGGCCTTATTGCCAT
>JANHFK010003530.1:4321-17722 GCA_036250565.1 Sibynophis collaris | reverse complement strand
ATTCATTCATTCATTCATTCATTCATTCATTCATTCATTCATTCATTCATTCATTCATTCATTCATTCATTCATTCGTATATGTGTATGTGGTTTCTCAAGGGTGCATGGCTGTTTTAATTACTCCCTCCCTATTTTTCTTCCTTCAATTTATGTAATGGAAAGCACTGAGAACTTATTTCTTCCCCTCTCTGAAACCTTGTCTCTGGTAGGGTAGAAGTCAACATAGAGTACAACAGTTACTTAGGTTTACTGAATCACAGTACTGAAGCTTTACTGAAGCTTGGGTGAAGCCAAAGGAGCTTCTTGGATGAGAAGCAAAACATCTTCAAAGAAAAAACAAAAAGTCCAGTTGCCTCTTTGGGACAACCATGACCTGGATCACTGAGAATGTCCATAGACATTGAGTTGATCTGAATTCTGCTTTATATACAGTATGAAATTTGAAATACATTGAATAATACATCACTATTCACAGGATATATAATCACACTAAACATATGGAATTTTATGCTTAATCTTATCAATTTTAGCCAAATCAAAATGGTTGAAAGGCACCTAATACACAACTTTAAAAGATGTCCTTTATATATATATATATTTATTTAGTCAACCTCTCAGATATTAAGTACTGGATTAAGTATTAAGTATACAGAAGTACTGTACACAGTATTTCTTCTTTTTTTTAATCACTCAATTTAGCTAGCTAGCTAGCTAGCTGGTTAGTTAGTTAATTAGTTAGTTAGTTAGGATAGAATGTAAGGAAGATGACCTTAACAGAAATAGACACAAGGGACTGAAACATATTTTAAGTTCAGAGCAAAGCGAAAACATTCAGAAGCAATTCAGGCAGATGCCTCCTTAATTCACTGAATTCAGTGTGTAGAAAGAAGGAGATACTCCACAATCAGGCTTGCAGGGTTTTGTTAGTCAATCTCAATAAAAGTAATTATAGGCTTCTTGTGAAGTTGCTTTCCTGGTGCAGTCTACCTCGCTAGTGAGGCTGACAGTTAGTTAGGTTTATTAATTAAATCTTAATATATGGAGAAGGTAGCATTTTAGAAAGTATTTTTAAAATATGAATTTGCATAATTGCATTAATATTTATTGTGTTTGGATAAAAAGGCAATAAATGTATAATGTAATAAATAAATGCCCATTAACTTATTTTGATAATTCATGAAGACACCTGGAACATTTATTACATATTTTTCTTTTGTTATATATTTCTAAATATATTTTTTCTGGCACTTTAAGTCTCCCTTGTCAAATATTTGGCTTTAAGCACATTATGCTATTGGCTGTATTTTCCAGTAAAATAATAAGATTTTTCCATCATGCCACTTTTGACCTGGAAATAGTGAACAGAAACATCAAAGTGGGAAAATTTCTTCAAAGTTTGAAAGTTGGTAAAAATGGTTAAGAAAACTGTTCAATCCACAGTCACATTGTGTAGAACCTATTTCTTTTAAAATCTCTGGCAGTATTATTAAATTAGTTAAGTTTTGCTATATTTTCTGCAGAAGAACAATACAGCAAACAGTCTGGCAATATATGTTCAACGATGTTATAATAATACTTCATTGTATTGCAATGTAGCTTAAAATATGTAATAAATATCATATTTAAAGCTAAAAGAAAGCACATTACACAAATAGCAACCAGCAATAACATTAGAAACTACTCAACCAATGAAAATCGACACCATAAAATAAAACATCAGATGAAATAGAAATGTTTTGCCACAGTAGTTTGCAAGCTTGTTAATTGGGAACTTTGTTACATTTATATGAGACAAAAAAGATTGTACATTTGTCTAACAATATTCTAATAGGTAATTGCTTTAAGTATCATTCACTCTATGATGAAATGAAAATAAAACCCTTGTCTTGACAATAAAGATATGAGAAACTTTTAGCTAAACCATACAAGGACTGAGAGAATTGCTGTAGTGCTAGGCAAGATTTTAGAGAGATTTTAGGTGTGTGTGTGTGTGTGTGTGTGTGTGTGTGTGTGTGCTCTTCCTTTTCTCCTTCCTCTTCTTTTCCTACTTCCTCTTCTCCTTTCTCTTCTCCTTCCTCTTCTCCTTCCTCTTCTTCTTTTCCTTCTTCCTCTTCTCCTTCCTCTTTTTCTAACTCTTCTCCTTCCTCTTCTCCTTCTTCTTCCTCCTCTTTCTCCTCTTCTTTTCTTTCTGTTTCCATTAAATAACTCTAATCTTTTATTCTTAGACTTCAGGCATTAAGGTTCACATATCTCAAGAGTATTGAAATATGTTATCCAAAAGTTAATCATTATTAATTTTACATTTGTTAACATAACACTTAATAGGAAGGTAAGTTCTGAATGAGTTTACAAGCTAAAATTCAACACCAGGAAGAAGCAAAAGATAAATGAAATAGAGGTAGAACATCATCCCCCTCCCAGGTACAATTGGCCCCCACCGTATTACCGTATTTAAAAGCCGTATTTAAAAGCCATGAAGACATAGTTTGCAGTGAGGACCACAGAGTAAATGGAGCCAATTAATTGGTTGATTTGATAGTATTACAGCTGCAATAGATGGGGGGGGGGGGGAAACGTGTGCCTTATGAATTTTTAATATAGTAAGCTGCCTGGAGTCACCTTTCTCTGAGTTGACCAGCTATATAAATTTGTTTAATAAAATAAAAAACGTATTGCCTTAAGTTTACGACTCACTGTGGCAGAACAAAAATAATAGAAAAAAAATATTTCTTAGGGCTGCAGCTTTTCCCCTTATTGTAATGCACAACATTCTGTGAAAGTACAGCAACTGCTTAATTTGTTTCTCTGTGTGCACACTGAATTTTAACAATATGCACAGATATTTTGTAAAAATACCTTAAATATCTTTAAAATATTGTTAAAGAGTTCATGTGATCTACCTCATTTGAATATTAGGAACCATGACGACATAATTTGCAAAATTTTACTAATTATCAAAATGTTGATTTAACATAATAGTATTTGATTATGTTTTTAGAATGAGGTAAATTCCTCCTGCCATAAATATTGAGATATTATCTAAATTCAACACATTGTTTTCCTGTGTTTCCTCTGTAGGGTTTTAGCCTTCTATTTAGAAAAGCATAGTATTGAGATCAAAGTCCTATCATGGTGCCGATTAATACATTTTCACAAATACAAATCAATATTATTATGTGAGTGTTATTTGTTTTACTATGAGAACTAGGGGTCCCTGCAGATTTTACTCCATTAGTCATTGCCTACTATATGGGAGGATACTCATCTCCATTTCAAAGCCATTGAAAACATTTACACAGTCATGTGGTCAGCACAATATCATGGAATGCTGTTATCCTTCCATCCAAGTGGTACCTATTTATCTACTCACATTTGCATGCTTTCAAACTGCTAGGTTGGCAGAAGCTGGGGCGAGGATGGGAGCTCACCCCATCATCTGGTGCTCGGGTCTCAAACCTGGGCTGCCGACTTTCCAGCCAACAAACCCAGCATCTTGACTGCTGAGCCACCAGACCACCCTAGAATGAGAACTAGAACATCAAAAAGGGACACCAACTATAGTTCTGAAACTCTGGTTGTCTAAATAAATAATAGTTGTGGAACAGAAACAACTAACTGACAGCTAATCATTTGGCACATGAATGGCACTGTTACATTAGAAAACATAATTTAAAATTTGTGTGGAATGCCTCAGTGCCTGCACATGTAGAAACAAGATTAAACAAATTTCAAAACAAATCAGTTGAAATGACTTTAATTATTTTGGCCAGGTTTCTGACTCCTTTAACAATTCTCAAATTGTTTAAAGTTTTGTCTTTATAGCTGTGTTTGGTTGTTTTAATTTAAAGCTCTGTAACTTTATAAGTCAAGAGAACTGTTTTTTTAATAGAAGTATATTAACAATTGCATAAATTGTTACTTTTACTGAGTTTTAGTACCAAATATTTATCCTAATAAAATATTGTATCAGCATGAAATTTGTCAAGCAATGGGAGAAAAATAGATGCTAATGTTGAAAACTGAACTGCTTTGCTAAATAAACATACATATGAATAAAATGGAAATCGCAGGATTTTTTAAAATAGTCAATTACTGCTACCGTTACTACTGTGTAGACGTAGGGTTTAGATTAAACCCTGATGGCAGACAGATGGATTGATTGCAATGTGCAATGGATTTCCGCTGCTTGCTTGCATTCTGAGTTATAATGAGATTTCCTTAGCCCTGCCTCTCAGCAACAATAATAGCTTAAGCCATTCAGCAATATCCCTTCAGATTTGCGCCTTTCTTCAGCGTCTTAATGCAGATAGGGTTTCTTTATTCCCATGCTGTTCTTAAAGTTGTTCCAAGGAAACATCCTGCAAGACAAATTTTGCTGAGTTTTTTTTTAATTGTAGTTCTTTCTTCTTTAATAATTATAATATTAGTGCTTTATATTTGCTTGTAGGAATTTATATCAGCCATGCAAATAAACAATGGGGAAAAAAAAACACACCACTCACCCCAAACTCAAGAATCCATGTCAAAATATTGCTTTTAAAGTTCCGGGCATCCTCCAATGGTTTCAGAGTTGAGCAGATTTTATTCTTCCTTTTTGCCAGATAAAATTATCAGATGAAAGATCTCAAGGCAAGTGTGACCCACGTAGACTAACCATTCAGAGCCATACTAACAAGAAATAAGATTGTCTCCGCTTTGGATTTTGAACCGTGGAAAACAGTTTAAACTGTTACAAATAAATGCATGAATAATAATAGCAATAGCACTTAGACTTATATACCACCCCATAGTGATTTACAGCACTCTCTGGGTGGTTTACAATGTTGGCCTATTGACCCCAATAATCTGGGTCCTCATTTTACAGACCTTGGAAGGATGGAAGGCTGAGTCAACCTTGAGTTGGTCAGTATTGAACTTCAGGCTGTGAGCAGAGTTTGCCTGCACTCTAACCACTGCGCCCTCAGAATTTTAAACACTAGTCTTTAATGACTAGTGTTTAATGTCTTTAATGACTAGTGTTTAATGTCTTTAATGACTAGTGTTTAAAATTCTGCAACATAATTTGAATCCCATTTGTGCATCCTTATGTGAGGATGCATCCTTATGTGAGGTCTTGGCTTCTGCTTTCCTCCCAAAGGTGGGTGAACCTAAGAAGAGCTCGGTCTCTCTTGTAGGAAGCTAAAAACAGCTCTCCTATATCAGTCCAAATGTATGCTAAATATACTATTAAAGCTCATTTAACTTGGTGAAGTAGTGCATCACAGGACAATAACTTTCATAGCCAAGGAACCTGAAATGGGCTAACTTATAGATGTGTCAAAAATCTAGGACAATTGATTTTTGACCATCGACCAAGAGAATGAAATTTGGCTGCTTTGGTGCTACTGATTGTCGATTGGCTGCTGCTGCAGTAACATTATCTTCTTTTTCAAGGTTACATAACAATTTCCAAGCCAATTTCACAATCTCTTGCTCTCTCGCCAACCTAGCAGCAGCCTTTTACCTGCCTGCTCAGAGGGGAGGGTAGATAGGGAGGAAGGAAGGAAGATGTCTAATGCTCTCTGCCAGATTCTGACAAGGAAACTCAATAGAGAAGTTGACAAAAAGTTGGAAGTCACTCCTATTCCCACTGCTTTTTTGCCCACTTGTGGCTATTCTGTTTCTCTGTTTAGGTAAGGAACTATTTCCAAAATGACGAAACCAATAGGTCATGGGTTGTCTAGTTAAACCTTATATCCCAAATTCCAAATTTAGAATTCTGTATACATGGATTTTAAAAGTAGGACATAAATACAATAGTACTTTTGTGGGCCAGCAATTTTTGATAGACATATTATGCAGGTAATACCAAGAAGTCACAAGAATATTTATAGTCTAATTCTCCATGAAATTGTTTAACTTCTAAAACTTTTCAAGGGATAACCAGAAGTACATATAGAAAACAGAATTGTACAGAAAAAGATGGGCCAAAACTTTGCGACCCTTCATTTCCCTTCTACTCCCTCAAAACTACAAATACCCTACCCTACAGGGATTTGCTGTACAATATATTGAAATCACATTACTGAAAGGTCTGTAAAATCTAAAATGGATGTATGCATTTTGGTTGCTGTACCATTTTCAGAAAGAAATATTATTCAGAAATATTGTTTTCAGGCGAAACAATTTGGAATTTGAGACGGACATACCTTTGCAGGAAGGAAGCTCTATTATTCTCTTTCACCTAAGAGATTTAGCATAAGGTAGAGTTAACCATCACCAACTGCTTGTGCTGAGAAGCTTTAGGGAGCTTATTCCTTTTGATCAAATTATATGTTGTAAATGCATGTAAGCTGCTGTACTCCTTTGTAACCGATGAAGCAGAAAAAGCCAGTGAAAAATCTCTTGACAAAGGATGATTGGACGCAAGACACTTGGAAGGAGCTGCCTCTTGATGATCAGTGGGATATCAATTTGTCTTTGGGCTAAAACACCTGCTACTAATTGCCAGCAAGAGCTCAGTGGTCACTGCAATGTTTAGCCCACTCAGCTCTCTGCCTCTGTCCCTTTTCAGTAACTGCTGAGAGCAGGAGAGATAATTGCTATTGCTTTAGTGTCAGTAAATCAATGTGCAGACCTAATAGCTACAGATAGAGGGCACAAAAATTCCTACTTCCAGTGTACAGCTAGTTATTAGTAATGACTAAAGGAGCTGGAGCACACAGCACAACGTGGAGACTAGGGATTTTGGGGGCTTTCTGATCTAATATGAAAAGGTATTTGTTCTTTAATATATAAATATATTTTTGAAGGGGATGATTTTTATTGTGCTGAATGTTTCTTGTGCAAAGAAATTACTTTGGATCTGCTCTTCATCTTGTATACTTAGTGAAAAAAGTGAAGTCTTGTTCTTTTGTGTGGGATGTTCACTTTAACCAGGCGTAAGCAGGAAAAACTTGATATATTACCTTGGCTAAGCATGGAAGTTTCAACTGTTCCGTAAGTTATTTTTTACTCACTTTAAATGGAAGACGTTGGTAAACTACCTGAAAAGTTGTGATTCTCTTAGAGCAAGTGATTTGTTTACTATGCAAATCATCTGCTTTGAATTTATAGCTGGAAGCGGCAATAGTGAAGTGGTACTAATCATTTATTTAAAGGATGCTAAATGTCTCCTTTTAAAAATAGTTTTCTTCTGCATTTCAGCTTTGTTGCATTTACTGCTTTTACTTAGTGGTGATTTGCCTTTTAAAATGTTTGTATTATTCAATATATATCTAGTATGATGTGATGTTAAGATACTTTAATTATAAATTTAGCTGGTCTACCTTTTTTATTTTTGTCAGAAGAAAACAGTTGACAAGGCTGTTAATCAGAAACAAGGTTATATTTTATTTGGTGTGTAATGAGGCACCATTTCATCCATAAATTAAGTTAATTGGAAAGCTGTGCAGCAGAAACATCAGTTTTTTAATCTGCTGCAGTAAGAAGCGCTTTAATACAAAGTAGGTAAAGTAATAAAGTCAGGGTGTTTTATTGTGGAATGTCAAAATGAATTTCCTAAGCATGTGTGCAAAATTTGCTTTTCAGACAGGTTAAATACACCTGTGGCATTGAACTTTGTGTGCTAAATTCATGCATATTAATCCATGTCTGTTGATGGATTATTTCCCCCTTATTTGGATGTAAATCCTTATTAACAATTGTGTCATTGATTAAAAACAATGTTTATACATTTGCATCCCTTCTTTCTAGATTCTCACAGAGTGTCTTGTTAAATAAATGTGGCAAGTTGATGACAGGAGAATACTAAATTTTCATGGAAATGTATATTTTAAAAGTGTTTACTATCTTAATTGGCCCAGAAAAGATGGGTCTACTTTCATATGCATGTATCTATATTTTCTTCCAGTTATTTGGGTTTAATTGTTCCTTTCCCTTTTTACTTAAAATAATTGTCCTATGGCTGCCAGTGTTATGTGATACTTCTGTCCTCTATCGGTGTTACTCAAGTTTCAGCAACATGATACACCTGATCTGGTACAGCAGCTCTATGAAATGAGAGTGCAGTTAATAAGAGTCAGTTCTGCTTTATAAAAAGGTATTGCTCTTTCCAACAATCTAATGATGTGTTTCAGTCCGAATTTTAGCTTCAATCACATTGTCTCACGAGTTACCCTTGAGTGGTAAGTATGTGCAGTCTGTAGCAAACTCTGAAATTTCTTCTCTGCTTTATAGTAATCTACTGGTCTTAAATCACTGATTGGAATAATTGCATTGTCATCTTAGCTTGGATATAATAGCTTTGCCAACAGAGCAGTCACCTGTAAAAGTAGCGATGTTAAACTTTTTAATATACTTAGGAAAGTATTTTTTTAACAGTGGCTTATTTATTTGCTGACATGTGCATCTGGTTTCTTTGTTTTGAAATTAGTTGTGTTGACTTAATTATCAAGATAAAGCAATAGTTTGTGAGCTGCACAAATGAGATTTTCTTGGATAGGCTTGGTTGATTTTAACAGTTTGTAACACAGACTACCTCATGCACATGTCAAAAGTTAGAGATAACTTTTAAAAAGGTTCTTTAATTAAGAGTCTTGATAACGAATGCATCAGCTGGGAGATTCTAGGGAGTGGCTCTCCTAACCCTCTTCCTCTGGCTCCTATCCAGCTGCGTATTGTCTTAGCCCCCTCCTTGTGCTCCTTCTTACCTGGGAAACTGCCACTTCATTATAACCCATCACAATGTAGCAATAGCACAGGTCTTTACAACCCTCTCTAAGCGGTTTTACAGAGTCAGCATATTGCCCCCAACAATCTGGGTCCTCATTTTAGCGACCTCGGAAGGATGGAAGGCTGAGTCAACCTTGAGCCTGGTGAGGTTCGAACTGCCAAATTGCAGGCAGCCAGCAGTCAGCAGAAATAGCCTACAGTACTGCATTCTAACCACTGTACCACCACAGCTTTAAATAATATGATTATTTTAGCAATACTATTGATACAGTTGGCCATTTTTCCAGGTATTTTTTCAACTTCCCATTCTAGCTTTCAAACCCGGTATTTCACCGTGGCCTCTCATTCAAGGAATAATCAAGTGTGGTTGTCTTTAGCTTTGGGAGATCATCCCATGTTTGCTAAGTTTGTGTCCTACTAGGGAAAGGCATATAAAACTAGTTTTGTGAATATACTTATATATAGTCAAAGACATGTGGACCTAGTATTAGACCAGAACAGTAAAGATGCTAGTTTGTGGCAGTTATTTGTTTTTTAAAGTATATCAAATATATCCATATATTAGGAAGCTATACATTTTTTTTATTAATGGGTTGATCCAGCACTTTTAGTATCACCATTTTTAGCAACTTAAAACTATGTTACGCTTAATTTAGTCATTAAGTTCAGTTTCACTCCTCAGTATTGTGAGTTTTTCTTGGGATAAAAAGTGGTTTGCCATTACCTTGTTCTTGCATTTTTCAACTTCTTAATCTAGTTTACAGACCTAATATTCCCTTTTCATTTAGGTACAAGCCATAACTAATAGCCACTAATCCTGTTTACATTTTAAACTCAGAGAAGATTGGCCAGGTACTATTATTTATCCCGACACTTAGCATTTTTCAGCAGTTTCTGCTTTCCTTAGTTCAAGGACAAGTCACCTTCCATTTTGATAGGCACAGGAATGGAGGACATCATACCTACCTTACCTCCTACCTGCTTTTTCTTTTTTTTTTGCTTCATGTGAACAACATTGTTGGTTGTTTTTTTTTTTCAATTTCCCCTGGCTTCTGCAGGATGTCCTGTCCACTTCACAGGTAGTCCTCGACCTAGGACCTCAATTGAGCCCAAAATTTCTGTTGCTAAGCGAGATGGTTGTTAAGTGAATTTTCCCCCGTTTTATGACTTTTCTTGGCACAGTTGTTAAGTGACTCATTGCAGTGGTGGTTAGTAACATGGTTGTTAGGTGAATCTGACTTCCCCCTTGACTTTACTTGCCAGAACATTGCAAAAGGTGATCACCTGACCCTGGGTGATACAGCAACAGTCATAAATATGAGTCAGTTGCCAAGCAACTGAATTTTGATCATGTGACCATGGGGATGCTGCAACAGTCCTAAGTGTGGAAAAACAGTCATAAGTCACTTTTTTCAGTGCTGTTGTAATTTTGAATGGTCACTAAATGAACTGTTGTAAATTGACTTACCTGTATTTCATATTTCACAAATGATTTAGTTCCAATCCACTGTGATAATATCTGGCAGTTATGTCTGTCTCTATGTCCACTCTCTACTTTCTATAGTCATTCCATCTAACGTGGGCTGCCTGCACTGAAAATCTGATTTTTTTTGCTTTGTGGCGCAGTAGGAGAAGATTAAAATTCTAACCTTACGTTGCCTTATCTTTTCTTTCCCCTGTGAAATTGACAAGAGTTCAGCCAAGTTTTCCCATCTAACCTAAGAAATAGGAAGAACTTTTCCTGTGCTTTTCCAGCCTAAAAAATACATGTCTACCAAAAGGAAGCAGTTGATAATGTGCGTTTTTGGCATGGATGGCAAAAGAAGAGAAATTAGGAATCCATGTGAGGGCCATGCAAACTCCCACCAAGGGTGTCTTCAGGAAATGGTTAATAAAAATCAAGATGGCAGCCACAATGGTGTGACTGAAGTTGTGCCCACAATGGTGTGGATTAAAGTTGTGCCTGCTTGTTATATGTGTTCTTTGTGACTTTCAGCATAGAAACTTTGTTGATTTGCTTATCTGATCATATCCAAAGCATTAAACCGATACTAGGTTTTATAGCAAGGAAATATGAAGAAAACCATAGGCTATATTCATAATAAATCATCACCCCTACATTTAATCCCAATCTAATGTAGATTAGCCTAAAGTCTAAGGCTGGGAAAGATTGAGGGCAAAAAAAGACGACAGAGAATGAGGTGGCTGGATGGAGTCACTGAAGCAGCCAGTGTGAGTTTACATGGACTCCGGGGGATGGTAGAGGACAGGAAGGCCTGGAGGAACATTGTCCATGGGGTCATGATGGGTCAGATATGACTTCGCAACTAACAACAACAAATGCAGATAGTCTTTTATCTTCAAAATGTCCTTTGATATAAAGAGTGCAGTCTTGCACAAGTTCATTCCTTTAAAAGATAAATTTCTCCTAGGTTCTCTAGCACATGACTCAGAGATTCATTTTTCTGGTAGCCAGACTGAAGAGTAAGTCATCATCATGGCTAAAATGAAAAACGCTTATAAAAAAAAATAAGCTGTTTATTTCCAGGAGTTTTATGAGAACAGCTGAAAGCTGCAGTGCAGAAAAGCACTTAATCCCACCAAAGAGGCATTATAAATTGCCGAATTAGCTTCTCCTTATTCTCAAATTATAGACACTAATTTTTAGTTCTCTGACCAGAGCCACTAACAAAGTCCCTCATGTATCTTACAATAGTTTATCAAAATTACATTGAAAATATTAGTTGCGTTTAAATGTCTTTGTATTGGCTACCCGTTAATAATCATACAAATTCAAACCTAGTTTAGAAATGTTCCCCATTCAATAAATGCATTTTAAAGGATCATTCTCTATATTAGTATTTATTGCTTCAAGTAAATTGAAATATTTAATCATTTCATTATTCTACTTATAGCTCTCTTTTCAAACAGCAGCCTTCTGCTAACAGCAATTAAAATAACCAAACCATATTACAACTTTTCAAATTCAATTACGAACTTCCCATGAGCAAAGTGCTTTTTTATTGTTTTATCCTTGTGGATATGCAAAATGTATTTCTTTTTATCACATGATTTTATTCGGATAGGATCTTGCTTGTCTGAGCTATTATCCCATGGTGGCAATACATCATAAAGAAATGACATGAACATTACATTTGTGTCTGTGTAGTGCACTGTGTGTCCTGGCTTGTTTAAATCACAGAAAAATGTTGCTCAAAAATCAGGACATCTTATGTTATGACTGGCAATGAAAATCAATTTCACTAAGCAAAAGGAGAAAGGAAGGGAAGGAAGGAAGGAAGGAAGGAAGGAAGGAGAAAAAAGATTACACACACACACACACACATATATATATATGTATACTTTAAACTTACTTTCTTTCTTTCTTTCTTTCTTTCTTTCTTTCTTTCTTTCTTTCTTTCTTTCTTTCATTTACAATAAGTATATATATCCTTATTTCATCCAGTTCAGGAAGAAACAATTTCTACATTTGTAGAATAGAATTTTGTATCCTGATGCTCTCTAAATTCTTTAGGATGATTGAGGTGTACATCAAATCATATATTAGAATCTAGATTGGGAAAAGGGTACCTAAAGGCAACTCCTGAGAGAAAAACTAAGAACCTACTTGCTTTCCTTGTCAACCAAAGCTTTGTGTGGTAGATAGGTTCAGAACAAAGATAACTTTATGTAAAATAATTATTGGGGGCTCTTGCGTAATGCCGTTTGAGTGTGCAATATGAAAAATAGATGTATTAAGTGACAGGATGGGTTAGCTTCATGTTAAAGGTTCATTGAGAACTGGAAATGCAACTTGACTTTGCAACTTGGTGATTTCCTAGATGTGTTCATCCATTTTAAATCTCTTGGCAACAATACAGAAGTGGTTTTCCTACTTGCCTTCTGCCAGGATGTTTTCTGAATTTTGTCTACGGCTTTTACAACACTGGAATGCCCTGACAGTTTCCTATCCATATGCCAGCCAAGGCAGACCTTGCTTAACTTCCAGGCTAAGATAATATCAGGCAAGTTATGCTACCTGTGGTTACTTTAATTGTGAGAGGAAAAAGTATTATCCAATAACATTTTATCCATGTTCTGGTAGAAAAGCTGCAAATTTCAAAGCTTGTGGAAATAGCTACCAAGATGGATCTAATTCTAGTACAGCACACTGTCAAAAAGATCAAGTTCTCTAATAAAAGGAAATAGTGAGTTGACAAATAATAGTTCCTGAGGCTTGACTTTGCTTTCTATGTTGAACTTTTATTACAAACACCAGATCTTTTCTCTTTCTCTAACCACAATTATATGATTTCCCCCGGCCGATAAGCAATGGAAATTTGATGTTTCTTATTACCCAAAAGGTATGCAAAAGTTAAAATCTGTCTCCTTTTTGTACATACAGCTTTTTTTTTTAAACAAAATTTTATTAGTTTTTTTCAAAATATAGGTGAAAAGGTAAGTGAGTAATAAATATTTTTCTCTTACAGCTGTACCACAGTCGAGGTTACAGTTTCCATATATAATCAGTCAGTAAAATATTTTATAAAAATTACATTAAAAACTCTCTTCACGAATATATCACACAAATGATCTATAAATTGTAGATACAACTATATATTTTGCCACTTTCAAGTGTATTAAAAAAAAGAGAAAAACATTTTTAGGTATTTATCATTTCTTGTCT
>JANHFK010003529.1:45909-59061 GCA_036250565.1 Sibynophis collaris | reverse complement strand
AGAACAACAACAACAACAAAAACCCATACACAGAGCCTTTTTTTTAAGGGGGGGGGAACCCTTTTATGCTGAACTTGAAAAACAGCTTGCCATGGCATAAGCATTTGTCAGGACTTTTGGTTTATCAGTGTGTTCCAAGAACAAGTGCAATAAATCTGAGCTTGGATTAAGAATGCAAAGCCCTTCGACTAAGAATTCTTATTTGCAGTATCATTGCTTGACTTCTCCTGGGTGATGTAATTTAGAGACTTAGCATAATGGATGTCATGCCATGACAACACATGTTCAGAGATTGCTTCTTTTGAGCTATTGGGCAATTTCCTACAGTTAGATTGTGATCAAAGTACCTGTCGTAGAGATATATAACCATCTCCTAACGGTATCATCTTATACATATTTTTAACTTTGTCAACTCAGATAACGATGTCAGAGAAATCATTCCAACACTCAAGCATTTCCCAAATTTAATAATTATTGTGTTTCCATAAAACACCAAAACAGAAAAGTCTCTAAAAGTTTTTTGATATATGCATGCTGAATTTCTGGTCAACCTATCAGCTGGTTCTTAAGTCCTACAATGCTTTACATTTTCAAGCTACATGGAATGATCACTTGAAGAAATGTTTATATGAGCTGCAAATAAGATGGTCTCTAATATCCATCCATGCTAACATGTATTGAGTACAGTAGAATACAGGGAAGAGGGAGGGAGGAAGTAAGTGCTAATAAATAGTATACCACAATGATGCCATAATGTCTGACTAAAGTACCTAAGTTATGTCATTTACATCATTAGAACATGGCACATGTTGTCATGTATCCTCTTGTTTCCTGTGTGGATGCCTATTCTAACAGTATTTTAAAAATCTGAAAAATAGCTAAAATATCTTTCTCAAATAGAATGCAATATAGAGTGTGGATACTGTTTTTTAATCCTTGATACTCATGCAAACTACTTTGAATAAAGTAATCCAGATATCAATTTAGAATTGAATGCAGAGGCTTGGAAACTTAATACCTGAAAAGAAAAACACTTGAAAAGCACTATCAGTAATTCATGTACCATAGATGTCCTTGTTGGATTGAAAGTCAGGGCTATATATCTGAAGTAATTTAGAAAATAATCAGACTTTTGAAGGGGGAATTGTAATGTAGCAGATGGACTCAAGGACATGATGAAGTGCCCCAGATATCATTATATCATATTCAATCTCAGCCTGCTAATGTGAATAATTAAGAATGAATGTATTTAAGCTAGAGAATTTTAGAAAGATAATTTATGGCATTATTTCTTCACTGCACTATCTAAAGTGAAATTTCAGGAAGAAGCATGCAATCACTGATATGAAATCAAAAGACAAAATGTACAAAGTAAATACCTGAAACTAAGGTCTTTAATCTAAGACTAGTCATTTTTTTTTCATTTGGTGTTTCTGAAACTTGCTAGAAAGAGTAGATGTCTCATACATCCCAAAATTAAATTTGCCCAACCTCTTCATGGTCCAATTGCCGCAAAGTTTTTAATATGAAAGGCATAGTGACATCTATGAGAAGAAAAGGTAGGTTATTTTCTATTATTTTGGACTGAGAGGGAGTGACTGGCCCAAAGTAACCCAGCCAGTTTTCATACTCAGGGAAGGGTTAGAAATCACGGTGTCCTGGTTTCTAGGATGCACCTTCATCATTATACTAGGCTGGTTCTGTAACATCATACAACTCAAGATATTGTATCTATAGCAACAGTCCCCAATCTTTCTGGCTCTGCAGATTGGCAGCAATGGTGATGGTCGGGAAGGGAGGAGATGGTTTTGTGTGCACACATGCCACTTGCACAAATGAAGCTTCACACACCGCTTGCATGGCCCGGTTCCCAACAAGCTGAGGACCAGTATTGCTTTACATACCAGGGTTGGGGACTCCTGGTTTACAGGATACAAATATACAGTACATATGTGGGTTCACTTTCTCACTAAAATAGGTAAATACCTCTGACAAATGTCATACCCCTTATTTCTTTTAATTAACTGATTAATCTGTAAGGTTCAAATAATTTCATACAAGTGAAGAACGTAGAAAAATAAACACTCAAAAACATCTTTTAATATATATTTTTTAAATGCACCAGTTTTGAATGACTTGTCCATTCAAAACAGTAGAAATTGTTTATATGGTTTATAATACTGTAACTAAACTATACTATATATATAATACTATAAGTAAACTAACCTATGCTGATAGTAACATTTCAACCAATTGCACTACAGAAAAACATCATCCTTGGAAACTTACTTAGAAGAGACACTTGTCGTAGTTTTTAAAATATTGAATAGAGAGTTGAGGGTCATCAGTTGTTCATGACACCTACTGATAAAGCTACAAATATCAAATATTTATACTCTTCAAAATCTTCATAAATGACTTAAATAAGGACTCATCAAATTTGATACAAAGGTGATACTAAGCTGGCAAAAATAGCCAATATCCCAGAAGACAAACTCAGGATCCAAAAAAATCTCAACAGACTTGAACAATGGGCCCCAACCAACAAAATGAAGTTTAATGTGGAGAAAAGCAAGGTTTTGCACCTAGGCAGGAAAAACCAAAAGTACAAATATAGATTAGCGAAACCTGGCTCAAAAACAGTAACTGTAAGAGGGACCTTGGTCTTAGTGGACAATCACTTAAACATGAGCCAGCAGTGTGTGGCAGAAGTCAAAAAGGCTTGGTTATATAATCCTTGGTTATATAAAGAGAGGGATAGAATCAAACTCAAGTAAAGTATTAATTCCACTTTATAAAGCCTTAGCAAGACCACACCTGGAATATTGCATCCAGTTTTGGTCACCATATTACAACCAAAAAAAAAAAGATATTGAGACTTGGGAAAAGTGCAAAAAAAGAGCAACTAAGATGATTAAGGGCCTGGAGACAAAAACATATGAAGAACAGTTGCAGGAATTGGGTATGAGCACTCTAGAAAAAAAAAGGATTATGGGTGACATGATAGCAGTATTGCAGTATTTGAGGAGCCACCACAAAGGAGAGGGAGTCAACTTATTTTCCAAAGCACCAGAAGGCAAGACAAGAAAAAAATGGATGAAAACAAATCAAAGAGAGAAGCAACCTGGAATTAAGGAGAAACTTTTTAACAGTGAGGACAATTAACCAGTGGAACAGCTTGCCTTCAGAAATTGTAGGTGCTTCATCACTGGAGGTTTTTAAGAAAAGACTGGACAGCCATCTGCCGGAAATAGTGTAGTGTCTCCTGCTTGAGCAGGGAATTGGATTAGAAGACCTCCAAGATCCCTTCCAGATTTATTCTGATTGATTGAATTATCTTCGACTTCAGACTAAGTGGTAAATAATATAGACTGCAGCAGGAGTGAAATCTATTTACCTTCCCTTACCGCCATCAGCATGTCCGATTTTTGATCCTCTGCACATGCGCAGAAGGCTTTACGCTACATGTGCAGAGGGCTAAAACCCAGAAAGTAATGACATCCGGACAAGTGGGCAAAGCCTCGTGCTGCTGCCCCCTATCGGTTTGCTGAACCACGTGCTACCACCGTTACTGGTACACGTGAGCCAGACAGGACCAGCAGGATTTCACCATTGGCTGCAGCATAAAAGCCTATAATTTTCTTCACTTCACAGTTTTCATTTAGTAAACAAGCAGGTCACAGGATCCTCTGGGCGTTGTATCCAAGGAGGACTCAGCAATATTGTGTCTTGCTAAGAAGGCATTTCAATTTTCCTGTTTCTATAAGAAAATTAAAATCAATTGCTGCAGAGAGTCTAAATGCAATGAGAGGTGTGGGAGGATTGACAGAGATGAATTCCTGCTAACTAAAATTGTTTCTGCCTATAGCTGGGCCAGACGCCAGACGGAAATGATTCAAAGAATGTAGTCAGTCTATTCAGGATAAGTCATGGTTTACACAGACTGAAGTATAAGCTTTTCATCCCAGTGGATAAATTAGTTTTGCAGGTTCTGAATGTTGACTATTCTAATCTCATGAGAAAATTATAATACTGATGCAGTATTTTAGAACATCTGAAAAAATTGTCCTGCTGAACAGAAGAATGATTTTGAATGTTTCTCATGGCTCTGATTAGAATGTAGCAAAATCCATTCCAGGACAATATAAAGCATCACAACATTATCAAGCTGCTATAGCCAACTGTAGAGCACATAAAGAAAAAAAATAGTTTCCCAAAACATTACGTTCCACAATAATGTCACAATTGGCACTAACTTTCAGAACATGGAAAGCTGTCAACAAAGTCAGACACATCTATAAGAGTCATGCAGACAAGCCAGATCCATTGCTATTTCAACTTTGCCATCCAAAATCCAAAACTAATGTAAATTCATCAGAAATAAATCACCATCAGAATAGCCTCATTTAGAACTTATTCTACTTTTCTTTATCAACCTGAAACAAATGTCATAGATGAGTAGGAACTGTACCAACACTTCATCAAAGCCAGAGAATGTTATATTGAAATACATATGTATATATCTGATTAATAAATTAAATTACCTTTATTGGATTTTTCATTGGACAACTTCTCAAATTTCTTGAAATAATTCCATTTGTTCTGTTTCTGGTATTTTATATATGTCCCTATCAAATTTTTGCATAGAGTTCTTTCTTTCTTTTTTTCTTTCTTTTTTTCTTTCTTTTTTTCTTTTCTTTTCTTTTCTTTCTTTCCTGAGGGATTCACAAAAGAGAAAAGGTGCATTATCAATCATTTAAAACAATGTTTCTTTCTCTTATATGTGTATATCATCATCACCACCATCATCCTGAAGCAATCTACTGCAAGATGAAGACCAATAAGGGAACCTTTTATCTCATAATATTTATTAAAATCTACCCACTGTTTCAATACAGGTTGGTAAATTGATTAAAAAACAAACACCAGTCAAAGGCTGAGAGAGAATGCAGTCATTGGTGCATTGATTAGAATGCAGTATTGAGGCAAACTCTTCCCACACCCTGGAGTTCGGTCCTGATGGGGCTCAAGGATGACTCACCTTCCATCCTTCTGAGGTTGATAAAACGAGGACCCAGGTTGTTGGGCGCAAAATACAAATAATGCTTACATTGTAAACCACCCAGAGAGTGCTGTAAAATGCTATATAAGCTGACAGCATATACTAGTCCAATATCTGACTTTTTTCATTTAAATTATCTAATGGTTAGATGGCCTAGACATTGGTAACTGAATATAGATCTTTTTAACATTCATACATTATTGTTTAGGGAAAATATTACTATGTATTGCAAGCCCGTGTATAATATGTCATTCACTAAATAAATGAGCAATGTGGATCAGTGTCAGCAGTGAAATCTACTTACCTTCGCTACCCGTTTGGGTGTGCTCCTGTGCACCTCTTCTGCGCATGCACAGATAGTTAAAAAAGGGACGTAATGACATCCTGGCAGGTGGGTAGAGCCTCCCACCACCGACGCTACCAGTTTGGTGAGCCAGATGGAACCCGGCGGATTTCATTGCTGTATATAAGCCTAAATGCTACTGCTATTGCTAATGACCAGCCCAAAGTCACTCAGATCTACCATGTCTAAGGGTCAGAACTTGGGTTTCCCCTTTCCTAGTCCAGCACCTTAACCCATACACCCCATTGGCATTTCGGTGTGTATGTGTACGGTAATTTCCAAACACTTCATATTTTATCATAGACATGAATCCAATGTTGACACAACTTTGTTACATAACTATGACTACGTGGTTAGCGTTTGGGGAAGGCAGAATCAAGCAGATAACTACCTGAAAAGGGTTGTTGTACTTCTCTTAGAAAATAAGTAATAATTAGCAGCTTTTGTCAATTATAACTTTAGTGAAAGTTACAATTTCTTACTCTTTGTATCTTTTGTCATTGCCAGCTATGTCCTTTAAACTGCATTCATTATTTTTTCCTCCAGTTTGCTGTGGCTGTGCTGTTGAAGAGTTCCACATGGAGTGGATCCTAAGAGGTTTCAAGCTTGTGAATGGCAAAATTCATAAATTAGAATAATCTAGTTTTCTAATTTTCCCTGATAAAGCAATGACCATATTATAACATGAAAGGAAATTGTCAACCTCAGCTGCTGAATGGGACTTGCACCTCTAGTTCTTACCTTTCTCTTTATGTGCTGAAAGGTGATTGTGAAATTATCTTACTGTATAGCATGTAATTAAATATTTCAAATTATTCCATGATATACAAATTCTTATTATGCCCTCTTCAAAGATTAGACAAGATTTTATTAAAAGAAAAGTGCTGGAGAACAATTTTCACTTAGAGTAAGCTTTAGAATTAAAAACAAAAGCTGCTTTTCAATGCATAGTGTATTCAGAGAAATAAAACTCTTATAGCTTATTAAAAGCAAGGAAAAATCAGAAAGAAGATGCATATGAAATTATTTAAATAACATAGTTTGACCATCAAATTGAATCATGTCCTTCAAAAAATCTTGCAGCTCTTCTTTCTATTATTTCCTTAATTATTTAATCTACCTTGTAAAATAAATAAGGCTCACAAAATCTGTTACTTTAAGAACGACTTGCATGTTTTTGAAGATACGGCAAAAGAGATGCTACCGTGTTATTTCAAATATCTGTTTTTCTTGCTTAATACTGACATGGTTTGCTTAAGCACTATCAACATCAGTAGACTTACTCAAACAATGATTAGATATAGACTGACTCCTTTTTGGTTGACAAATACATCAATTTCATAAATGGATCATCAATTTTAGCAAGGAAGTAAGCTGGCAAACAGGCTGGAAGTCAGAGGATAATAAAGCTTAGTAGCTAATGGGGAGATATAAGTAGCTGCATATGATAGGAAAAGACATAGGTCAGTCTTTCCAGCAAGTTTAAAGATGTATAAACTTCAACTCCCAGAATCCTTCAGTCAACATGCTTGCCCGGAGATTCTGGGAGTTAGTCCTCACATCTCAAAAGTTGTTGAAGTTGAGAAACAGTGCCTTTGATTATGCACTCAGGTGAATGTGAATAGGGGTATCTGTAAGGGAAGCAAAAATTCAGCCACAACTGACTAATGGAAGTGGGGGGAAAAGAGTATTTCCTAGCCTCCAAAGATGCCCTTGTATGCAGAGAAGAGGGCAAAGACCAAAGAACTAGTAGACATATACAACTGATTTCAATCTAAGCTTCTGGCTGTGATATTATCGTATTTCTCATTCAGTAGCCACCTAAAAGGAAAGGAAATGAGCCACGTTCCATCAGAAGCATATATGTGCTCAAATAAAATAAACCTCAAAACATCACCATCCATTATGCTTTAATCACTCCTACCAACCATTTCAGCTTATTTGGTGATCCTTGCATTTTAGATTGTCATTGGGTGCATTTCTTGACAGATTGACAAAAGGATATCATCCCTCACCAGCATGTACTTTCCGCTTTATCAGTTTTGATGTCTCAAAATGAATTTTGCCAGGCCTCATCTTTTTTTGCTTGCTCTGCCACAGAGATTAATATTAATCATGTTTCAAGAATCATAGACATCCTTCCTTCCCCACTATCCATTTATATTAAGCACAGATATGTTCAACCTGCTAACTGGATTGCTATACACATTTTTCACATTCCAAATTTTCTTTTTTAAAAAAAGAAAGAAGAACAAAATGTAGTATAGCCCAAATCTACAGAATTGTAAGGAGAAGACTCCATTGCATATAATCTAAAAGATCATCACAATTTGGGGTAACCGTGCCAAATTTTCTAGTAGAGGCTTTACATTCCAGGTTTATAACACATTCTATTTAGCTGAATAAATTCATTATTTTCAGAATGTGAAAATCCAGGTTTATAATTTAAACTGAGGAAAAGAGCTCTGGTCATGCTTTCCAGCCTGAGTTGAAACACAAGTGAAGAATGACGTGTAAGTGGTAGCCTTTAGTTTGACTCATTCCTCTCCCTGCAACTGGCTGCAATCTTCTTTTGTGATGGTCAGTGATCATGATCTTATTACTGTAGAAATAGGAACATTGTTTCTCATCCTTCTGGCAAAAAGATTAATAAGGTTGTCAATAGAACTGCATCAGAATTAGAAGCCTAGTTATAGATCATGCTACTTTCCCATTGCAAGGAGGTCTACTTTTTCCATCACCACTGAGCTGATAGTCTGAATAGTTGATAGTCTGAATTGCCATGAAATTGAAAAACCATGTATCTGAAGGTGGCACATTCATATTCATGTGCATTTTTACATCCTTGGTTTGTTGGTTTTATATTGCCTAACTTCTTCATAGCAAAACACCTAAGGATTATGCCTCTTATTAAAGCTTTACTACCTGACTAGGAGGCATTAGGTGAGCTGGTGAGCTAGTTTCCCTATGCATTACAAGCAATTTCAAGACATTTGCTGAAGCCATCAACTTTGGATGACCTTCACATGGATGAGGCTGGCAACAATTATGGCTCATAGTTCTCTCTCCCCCCCCCCTCTCTTTCTTTCTCTGTCATATCTATCTACATGTCTATATACTTTAAACAAATGCACCAAATGAGTCTGCTGCAGATCCACTTCCTAAAGCTCTTAGCCAGCAAGTACATGGAGGCAAAGAAGCATCATACTCGCTCCATCACCTCCCTTCACTGCACCTGACAGCTTGATTTCCTGTGAGCAAGTAGACAGCAGAGATGACCTGACATCACTTATGTTTGTTGCTCACGTCCTCCTCATCTGTTCTCCAAATCTCTTGCAGATTTGGGGCTGACCATCCCCAAGTGTCAGTAAACAGTATAGTTTACAAATCTGTAAACCAGCGGTCCCAAACTTTGCAGCTTGGTGGCCTAGATGGGGGGTAAGGAAAACTGGGCCACGCAAGCAGAAGCCCAGTGTGCATGCACACAACTCCACTTGTGTAAGTGATGGCCTGGCACACACGTGCATGCACCAACTGCAAACCGAGCTTCATGTGCATCTGCGCGCATGCTAGCCCACCACTCGTGCGAGTGGAACTGTGTGTGCTCATGTGTGCCAAGCCACATCTCACATTCAATTCAATTCAATTCAATTTATTGAATTTATATACTGCCCTTCTCCCTTCCGGGACTCCTCCCTTCCAGGCGGTGGGCCAGTTCTGAATAGACCATGGTGTGGTAGTGGGGTGCAGCCCAGGGATTGGGGATCCTTGCTGTAAACCCTTCAGCCAGTGTTACAGTAGAAGATCTTCTGAAGTAGAAGCTTCTCCTGATAGCACAAACTCTGAAGGAGAAACTGAAGAAATGTCAAAACAGATTGCAGTGAAACAGCTTAATTGCTTTACTTCTAATTATTTCAGAAGCTAGTGAAAAACTGCATTAAAGTATCGCTTTTCCTTCCCCCAGGGACATCACTTTTGGTACCATGTTTATTCATTTAACGTTCAGCTCCTAAATCAGATATGTAAAATATCCAATGTGTGATCTTCACTTTGCCTTAAAGTATATATTTGTTTTATAATAGATAATTTACAGGTTTAGTAGCATCCTGGTTTGATAATAGAAAAACATCTGGAGTTGACATATCTTATATTAGGGCCCTGCATGCTTCAAAACTAGTTCAGAAGAAGCAATACTTTTTCTCCTATTAATTTAAACAGCCAATTTTGTTAGGTTCCTATGAAAGTCTGTAACTAAGCAAGCAAGCAAGCAAATAAGTAAGTAAATAAGTAAGTAAATGTGTATAAGTATCTATGCCACTACTTAAGATTTGCAGTAACACAGAATATTTATAGCTCAGGGTTGAAAGCACATTACATAGTTTGGGTGATGAAACATTTGCAAAAAAAACAACAGCAACCAAGCTTAAAGAGCACTAAGGACACCTCAGTTGCAATAATCTTTAACAAGTGGATTCTGTAAAGCTAAGGCATTTTTCCTCCAAGTTTACACCTATACAGTAGATATAGTACATATATCCTCCAAGTTTAAACCTATACAGTAGATATAGATCATGCATAAGAAATCCATTTTAACAGAATTGTAATTGAATAGGCAAACTTCAGTCTTGTTGAAACTATAATTAGAGCCAAATCGAAATATTGGTTATGTTTAGAGGAACATATTCCTCTCACTGAGAAAAAAATGCTATCTAAAGGTATATTAAATTGAATTTTGGCATGACCATAAAAAATAGGCAACCATCTTGGCAGCTAATACTATCCTATGCAAGTTTTTTGAAAATATGCATCTGGGGAAATGTGTTAAATACTTTGTTATTAATTCTCTCTTAACTTCCAAGTAATGTTTTTCAATGAAGTTGGAAAGAACCTCTTTCATAATTTACTCAGGAATTATTACTGCCAATATCCAGTACTGGTACCTTATATATAAAAGAACTCTATGTAGAAATACAAGATATTAAATTTAATAGAAAGTTTACTCTACATGATGATGGGTTGTATCTTATAAACTGAATATAAGTTTCATTGCTCTGGAAGAATTAAAAAGCAGCTCTTACTATTTACATATGGAAAGCTTAATATCAAACTTCTATTTAAACTCTTTGGATCATGCCTCTTTTTATGTTAGCTGTATAGTCAGACTATTTTCTCAGTAAAATTCAAGTGAAATACTTTAAAGATTTTTCTTTTTTTCATGTGTTCCAGAAGAAAAAAAAAAGAAAGAGATTAAACAACAGGCTGGTTCCAACTAAGAAAATGACTCACATAGACAAACATCTTTTTTTCATCATCTCTTTTTGTCCTTGAATGCCTACTGAGGTGCATTATTACTTCAGCATTTAGGAAGAAGGGTGTTTGCATGATGCAGATGAACAGAAGATTAGACATTAATGTCTCCAGGAAAATGAACTTGAAGGAAAGATCAGCGTACAATGCATTGATTCACCAGGCAGTCAGCAGAAAATGAACATATATTGACCAATGGGTGGAATAATAGCTTTGTTGACAAACTCATGGAGGACATTCAATCTCTATACTAAGTAGGCATTGCAATGGAGTCAAAAAGACGGGTGGGGGGGCTAGAAAAAGAATGAACCACACTTTTTCTTTAATGTGACCAGTTTTCTTTGAATATATCTATGAGTCAGAAAATGATATTACTTCACTTCCTCACCATTCTGTCTTTCCTACCCCTCCCACACACATTTTAAACTTATTATATTTTATATATAATATAAAATCAAAAGGTAGAGATGGAAAGAATAGTCCAAGAAAACTATGTCTGAATTCAGTTGTGCTTGAAAATGTTTCTGCAGGGGTAGAGATAGTCCATCAGCTATTACTGGAAGACCTGTGTGACTATAGACAGCCTTCAGCAAAAGAGTTGGATCATAAAGAGGTGTGGTGATTTGCTTTGTTAATCACGTTTCATCATCTGATTAATAAAGACGTGCAGGTAGCCTTGAAATGCTTTGTGACAACACTATCAGAAAAGATTTCTCTCATGTTACAGCTCCAGTACCACATGAAGTGCGCCGAACATGGCCACATCCTGGACAGTCTGACCTAATCTGCTAGAAGTTCTAGCTTGGGCAGTGTTTTCCCATTCTAATGTAAAAGAACAGTTTTTATTCCAACAATTATTTCTAAACTATAAACAGCAATCTAAAAGTAGATAAATATAAAGTTCAGAGAGATGATAAAATGGGTAGGAATATATAACACTTAACTGTCACTTTTTTCTGCAAAAAATATTAATAACATACTAATATAATGTAATGTTAATATTATAATGATAATCTAATCTAATCTAACCTAATCTATAATATAATACAATATAATGTAATGTAATATAATATAATATGTAACATAGCATAGCACTGCACAGCACAGCATAAGACAAGACAAGACAAGATAAGACAAGACAAGATAACAGCATAGCATAGCATAGCATAGCATAGCATAGCATAGCATAGCATAGCATAGCATAGCATAGCATAACATAACATGACATGACATGACATGACATAACATAACATAACATAACATAACAAACTGGTTGTTCAGGTTAGAAAGATGTCCAAAACTCCCAGTAAAAATAGTTTAGGAAACTGTTTTGCAGAAAAAATACAAAGATTGACCATCTATACTGGAGATGTTTAATCAGAGTCTGGATGACTGCTTAGAAAGAAAATACTGTAATAATTCCTCATTGTGCAAGAAGTTGGACCAAATGAGCTATAGTTCCAGGCCTTACCTTCTATGTTTCTGAGAAGAATTTACCAAAAATATGTGTATTATCCTATATTTTAAAGATGGATTTATTTGTTTATTGTGATTAATTATCTATTCTCACCACAATCATGGTTCTGATCTGAATCCTGAAATTCCTGTTTTGATGAAGGTGATGAACTACGAGATTAGAAGAAAGAATAGTTAAGGAGTGGTACCATTATTACCACTACAGCTTCCATCACCAACAACCACCATGTTTATCTTCCTTTTTTCTAGATTAATGGCTATATAGCACCAGGCAATGAAAAACATATAAAGAAGAATCCTTTTAAAGACAATAACAGATTGTGCAGACCACTCATCAGGTTATCCTGTTTTAAGAAAGCTCAAGAACTGTATCCATAATTTGTTAGAAGATGCCTTACTCCCAAGACTAAAATATTTAGTTCCTGAAAATAAGAACTGTTATTTCCTTTTTGGTCTTATAGAACAGTTCTTCAGAAGCATCACTTTAAATAGCCAGTCTACTAATATGCAGCTATGAGTATAATGTGAAAAGGTTGACATTTTCCATCTGTGATAATTCCCCTTCCCAGAGTTTCATATTTTGTTATTGTCTTTAAAAGGATGTTACCTTTTAAAAGGAAATGGTAATGATGAAAAATGGCATAAATTATGGCTATTTTTGGTATGTATTAAAATTGCATCTTAACTAACTAACAAAAAAAAACAACCCACGATTTTTTTAGAATTGCATAATAGCATATAAAATAACTCTTTATAGAGTTACTAAAATAATAAGACAATTTCAAAGAAATTGATTCATTTCAAAACTTTTGATACATAAAATGTAAAGAAATATATTTCCTATCCAAATATATTTTATTATTTGTATTTATATACCACCCTTCTCCCTTCTGGGACTCAGGGCAGTGAACAGACATAATTAAAACAGTAATAACAATAAAATGATAAAAAATAAATAATGAAA
>JANHFK010003528.1:120621-130755 GCA_036250565.1 Sibynophis collaris | reverse complement strand
TTCCTTCCTTCCTTCCTTCCTTCCTTCCTTCCTTCCTTCCTTCCTTCCTCCCTCCCTCCCTCCCTCCCTCCCTCCCTTCCATTATGTAGTCAACTTCCTACAGACCAGAGTATGCCTAAATCCTGGTCAGGGTAGGCTACTATACTTACAAACTGTTAAAGTTATTTTTACAGTTATTCTATTTGGCATTTATAAATTCATCTTTTGTAGTGGAGATACAATTTTGAGTGCCAGAATTATTTTCCCTTAATAGCAAAAAATTAAAATTAAGATAAATTATTATGAAAGTGATGAATGGAGAGTTGCAGAAGTCTTAACAATAAACATTTGTTTCAACTTTCCTTTAAAGCACTTTAAGAGTTTCAATATTTAGAAGTTCACTTAAATCCAGCACATTTTAGATGAATCGGTAACTAACTTGAAGAGAAATGAGTTTATTTCTCAATGTATTTGAGTTCTTGGAAGTTTTTTCTTTCTGCTTTCAGTGTTCTATAAAGCATGCTGATTTATAGGGATGATAGGGATGTCTTTATATATTAATTTGTTTTTCTGTTCTTATAGGTCATTTCAAAAGTTCTGATCGAAATCCTCCACTCAGCCCACAATCCTCTATAGACAGTGAATTAAGTGCTTCAGAAATGGATGAAGACTCAATAGGATCTAATTACAAACTAAACGACTTAACTGATGTGCAAATTTTAGCCCGAATGCAAGAAGAGAGTAAGTAGTTTTCACATTATAAAAAGTAAAAATCTGAGGGTTTTTTACTGTTATGTAAAAAACATATTTGCTTTTGTTGGTAAACTTCAGGGACTCAACATGAAGCCCACATATATTGGCCAAAAGAAGTGGAAAATAATAGGAAAGACTAAGAGGTGGACAAAAAATAGGGAAATATTCAACACTGAAATGTGTCCATTTTTGTTTCTACATAGCAACTCTTTCTAGATGCAATTTTAAATAATTGCTATAGTGGTGTGGTTATAAACTGGTAGCGAAGTGGGAACATTTTGGAAATTTGACAGGTTTCTTGGCTTTTAATCACACAAAAGATTGTTGGAAACACAGATGACATGCTGGTTGTAGCTGAAGACATGATCTGGATTTGAATAGACAGTTCTTAAAGCACCACCTCCATCTCCCAGTACGTTTGCCAAGAAGGATGGAAAACTCTATGTAAGAGCTACCATTGCATTATCTTTCTGTGACAGACTGGGAATTAAATCAGAGTTAATACTATAATCTTTATGTTTCTTGGTTACAGTCCTCTTAGAGAGCTGCGTTGGGGGCAGCATTACCAGGCACGAGTTCAATTCGGATTTACAGAACAATTTTCCTTCAGTGATTGCCATCGAGGCCACATAACTGAAACTAGTTTTATAAAAGGTTGTGACTTCGTGTTTGTTGCATTTAGTAACTTACCCAGAATAAAACAAGGCACTTGTGGGAATATTTCAATTAAAATTTGTTTCTTAATGCAAACTTCACTGAAAACCTAAGTCTTCATTATGTCTGCTGGATAAAATGTAAAGCATCATATTTGTTGGAGAAAAATGTATCAGTTATATCTGAGCTCTGTTGTTTTCTTTTATACATTTCATGACCTAGCTAGGTAACATCATCAGTACTAGAAGGGAGGGAGCCTTTCTCTATGTTTATACACATATATATAGTTATATCAATTACTTTGGCGTTGTAATTATAGTGTGGACCAATCTAATTTAAAGCCAAAGGGAAGAGGGACAGGAATTTGACAATTTCTACAAGATGTCAGAAAAATTTCTGTCCCCTCCCCTCTACCATAGAAGAAAGTAAATTATGACATGTTAAAATTAGGATCTGTATACTACGCGAGCCAGAAAGAGGGCTGAGAAAATATCTACAGACCATAATCTATTTCAACTTTTCCCCTCAGGACGCCACTATAAGGCATTGTATGCCAAAACAACTAGACATAAAGATCGTTTTTCCCCCATGCCACAATTCTGCTGAACACTTAATTCCCTCAGTACTGTCTCATTTCTCATCTCTCCTTCTATCTTCTCCTATTGGTTTCTTATGATTTATCAATTGTTGTTTGTAACTTATGATTAAGGATTATAATTATGATTTATGACCTATGAACGTGATTGCAAACCTATGGCACGCAGAGCCATATCGGTGAGCATACTAGCGTTGCCCCAGCGCAGCTGCAGCATGCATGCGCACACCGGCCAGCTGATTTTTGGGCTTTCCAGGGCCATCGGAAGTTGGCAAACGGGCAGTTTCCGGCCTCCAGAGGGCCTCCGGCCATTTTTGCCCTCCCCAGACTCCTAGAAAGGCTCTGGAGCCTGGGGAGGGTGAAAAACAGGCCTACTGGGCCCAACTTGCCATCACGTGCCAAAAATGGGGGGAGCGCAGGGGGGTTGCGTGCACATGCGCAGGGAGCTGGGCGCATTGGATTATGGGTGTGGGCACGAGTGAGCGCAACCCCTCAGCACAACCCCCCTTTTGGCACGTGACGGCAAAAAGGTTAGCCATCACTAACCTATCACCTATTACTTGCTGTTTATATGTGCACTCTAAGCGTATGCACCAGAGACAAATTCCTTGCGTGTCTGATCACACTTGGCCAATAAAGAATTCTCTTCTCTTCTATTTACATTTTGCCAGTAGATATTATCCAGCTTTTGTTTGTGTCTGTTTATTTCATTTCTGTTTAGCTCAGAGGTCCTATAATACAATTTGTCCACAGAATTAATCTTTCAGTATATAGTAGCATACAGTTAATACTGCCAACAGATTCTGGTTTGAGATGTTGTAGGCATAACAATCAAGCTAGTGTGTTGTTTTCTGGCTGCATAACGTGGAGGCATATTGTAGCCATTTGGCGTTGCGTGTCATTAAGATGTGAATAATGCCTAGCTTTGTCTTTCCATCTGCTGCTGTGGAAGCTGTGAAACATTTAATTTCTGAGTTTATTAAGAGCTGGCCTAATAAAGAGTGGTTAAATATTGACAAGCAAAAACATAGTATTGGTTAAAATGATACATTTGGAACTGGTGTCAAATCCACATTGCTAGTCCATGCTTATCATTTGCTTTCACATCTTGTCTGAATGCTGGATGCTAAGGTCTAGATCTAGAATAGCTGGTGCGTAACTTAACTTTGGTTAATTCTAGATAAACCATGCTCCATTGGACCATTGCTTCAGACCAGGGGTGTCAAACTGGCAGCCCTCGGGCTGGATGCATCACGTGCAGGCCACGCCCATCCCAGCTCCGCGAAGGCAAAAAACGTCACGATACATCACTTGACGTGATCGAGTTTGACACCTGTATCTTCAGACGTATTTCCTTACCAGATTCTTCAATGACTTCAGCAATGACAGCTAGTAATGCACTGCCTTCACTGGAAAAGTTGAGATACAATTCGGTGACGTTTTTGCCTTGAAAACAGCCCTTGTCGAATTGGGTAGCACGGTCAAACATCAGCATGGGAATTGTCTTATAACATGTTCCTTGTTTGTACTAATCCAAAAGGGGATTGTACTTCAGGCAATGTTCTTTCTCTCATTAGGTCTTCGACAAGAATATGCAGCAACTACTTCTCGGCGTAGCTCTGGTTCTTCCTGTAGTTCAATGCGGCGTGGAACGTTTAGCGACCAGGAACTTGATGCCCAGAGCTTAGAAGACGAAGAAGATAGCTGCCACCATGCAGTGCACCCAGCTATGAATAGGTTCTCTCCATCACCACGGAATTCACCCCGACCTTCACCAAAACAATCCCCGAGGAATTCTCCCAGGTCTCGGTCCCCTGCTAGAGGAATAGAGTACAGCAGAGTGTCACCTCAGCCCATGCTTAGCCGCCTGCAGCAACCCCGCCTTTCACTTCAAGGACATCCCCCTGATTTACAAACCACCACTGTCAAAAATGAAGGTAAAAGACTTTGTCTTCAGTTTTAGGTACGAAACATTCAGCTAGTGGCCGTGGGTGTGCCCCCAGTGGTATGGGAGCATTTAAAATTGTGGTTGTGAAATTATTCAAATATAATAAAATTAAAAACGTGCTCTGTAGTTGGCCTTACAGCCAAAGATACAAGGAAAGGTAGAATAAGTTTTGTGATAGGGTTGTTGTTGTTGTTGTTGTTTTTCATTAGGATGATTAGAAATTCATAAGCTCTGAAAATAATTTTGTTTTGTGGCCATGTAATTTTTCAAATTCTCATATTGAGAACTCCATCAGGAAGAATGTCCATTAGGAAAAAAAATAAGGTTAATCAGACCAAAATAGTGACAAATGACTGTTGTATTTTTTCCCCTAAAGGATATAGAATTAATAGTAAAATGAAAATAGTTGTTTCAAAGAAGTGGTAGCTTTAAAGATACGTCATATAAAAAAAACTCTTGAAATGCTGAGCTATTGCAAATAGGATTATTTATTCTTAGCAAATATATATGAGAAAGGAAAAGTAAATTTCCTTTTCTGTAAGCATGCATGTATTCAATTTTCAGTTTTCAATTATTCCTTGCCTGGTAGGTTACCTGCCATTATTTAAAAAAAAAATAAAGTGCTCATTCTTAACTTCAAACTCAACTTGTTGGGTTGAGGCTGAAGCCAGAATTGTTTACTTGAGGAAAAAAATCTAAATACCACATGCCACAAAGTAAAATGGTTTGCCCTTTGAATCAAAAGAACAACTGAGATTTTATTATATTGGGGATTTAGTTCATTTTATTCTTGTATCTGTTCCTAATATCTAGTGGTATATGTATTATATCTGAAGGAAAAATACTGTATCCAGAAACTAAATTGGGTTTTTTTCAAAGTTCATAGTAGAAAGATACTGGTGAGCTATATATATTTCCTAATAATCTCATTACAGTACAGAAGAAAAAATAACTAGGATGTTTCTTCTAGTAACATTTTCCTGTAAAAGTTAGTCTCTCTCTCTCTTTATGGAATTCAATGAGATATGTAAACTAAACTGTTGCTAAGAGACCACAAACAGACTCAACACGGTTATTTTTCTGTTGTTGTTGGATGTTCCTGCTGCTTCCCAGTTCCTCTTAAATCTCTTAAGGCATGTTGCATTGCTAATTCTACTTTGTGAAAGGGGACCTATCAGACTGCACATTGTATGGCACCGCTTAAAAACTATTGCATTTAAAAATTTTCATCTTCCTGTTTGCTCCCTCTCATTGCTTGCTTTAAAGCTTTCTTTCAGTTCTGTACATCCTCTGCAGCAAGTGAAATTCCAGCTAACCATTTTGTTGGCAAGCTGAATGTTAGTTACCAGATAGACTTAAGATCTGAGAAAGCCGAATGAAATAATTCTATCATTCTTACCAACCAGTTATTAGCATTTTGGATATGTAATTCTTTGACTTGGAAAGTTGAACTCTATGAGCAATTTGAACTCAGTTATTCTAGCCCTATAATTCCCGTTACCTCAATTAACAGGCGACTGATCAAAAATAGTAATACAGAATGTCTGGGGCATATGTTTTTCTAAGCAGATCTTAGTGTTTCAAATGTTTGAATAGACGATAAATATAAATCAAGTGAAGCAATGCATGGCTTGTACCTTAAATGGGACAATTTCAAAAAAATGTAGCGGAAATTTCTTCTAAAGTCCAACACAAAATAACGTATTATTCCCAGAGGAAGTGGATGTGCCTGTTTATCTGAAATATTGAGGGCGACACTCTTGTCAATTTACTCTTTTGTGACTTGCACCTCCCCCTTTTCACATACCTACAAGTGGTGTGGAAAATGCCAGGCTGGAAAATATTCTGTGTTTTGTACTGGCAGGCTTGTTCATCCCCTGGTGCTGAACACTCTGCTGTTTTCCTCACCTGTGGCTGTCTGCCACTAACTCTTAAATAGGATTTAATCTCAACGGAAAAACTATACGGGTGGGTGGAAACGGGAGCCATAAGCTAGATAGGCACTTGGAAAGGTGAGTAACAGCAATGATGGCACTCGGCTGGAATGGCAAATGACCGCACACCTGTTCCACAAAGCATGCGATCAGGACCACTTTTGTATACAGTATTTTTATTGGTTCTTGATAATCTTGCTGTAGCAAAAGCAACGCTGTGGCTGAAAACCTAAACTGTCCTTTCTTTTAAATTACGTTGCCATACCTCCTGCTTCCCTGCATGCATGACATCCTTGCGCCATGAGTGAGCAGCTGGTGGGAAGGAAAGGAGACGTCCTATTAGAAGTAGGTCGAAAAATTCCTAAAGGGATCAGGAAAATTAGTCTGAGTAACTTGCCTATTAACAAATTAAAAATATACATTGTTACCGTCTCTCTTAGCTAGATTGAGGAAATATCTAATATGCTCAGTAATGGATTGAGGGGGGGGGGTGTCTGTCTCTATTTGTAAGAGATGGTGGCCCCATCTATTTTCCTCTGTACCGATTAGGGAGCTGGGAGCTGCTATTAGATTGATTTGCACAATAGACAAAGTCAAAATGGCAATAAGTTATAGCTGCTCATAGTGATTGTATATTTCTGTAATTAAGTTCCAGTCTCTATATAATCTCAAGACTGCTAATCACAGACGAGCCATAATTGGGGGTGGGAGGTAATCCCATTATTCCCTATAGTAATTACTACTGGATGGGATTGAGGGATAGATACACAGCAGTATGAAAGTAGGTACAGTATTTGTATATCGGACTAAAATAATGATTTTCGGCATAGTTCATGAGCAGGCGGGGCTAAACTTAGTTTGAATAGCTATGTCCATTTTATTCCTGTTTGCATTATTTTTCATCCTCTGAGCTTTTGCTTCTCTTGCCTTTTTCTTAAAATGGGATACACCAACAAACAACAAGAAATATTCTCTTAACTCAAAAAAATAATAATAAAGCAGATGATATGTTGTGATCAGTGAAATATATTTTGAGCCTATTTTTACTTAAAACTATGCATTCTGTGGGTATAGCAAAAGCGGTCAAGGAAACTCAGCATAGCTAAATTCCATTAAGTGTAGGAAATCATTTGCGCTGTTTCTTAGTCCGGATGCTGATTTGGTGACAGCTGAGAAAGTTAAATTCACATGATTTATAGTCTTACTCAATCCAAGAGATCAGATTTCTATATTCTACAAATAAAGTTAGGATTCTTTTTTGCATTGGCCTATTACTTCTAATTGTGCACTACTTCCAGGGCACATCCAAATTGTTATATATCTCAGTTTACGATTCAATCTAGTTTCCAACAGTTTTTCACACAAAATGCCAAAATTTCATGCCAGCAACTGGCCCATAAATCTTTTTAGAAATTCCCAAATCTGCTTTAAATCACGATGTCTTACTATTATCGCACTTGAGAGTGTTTCCTTTTCAAAGAAATAACAGGTGAAAATAATATACAGAGAACACCATTTGATTTATATCACTAAAGAATGAAAAATTAAGATGATGCAGATTTGTTGGTTATATATTACATCAGCAGTCCCCAACCTTTGTGGCTTGGCAACCCGGCAGTGGGGGGGTGAGGGAGGGGAGGGAAACTGGGCCATGCGAGTAGTGCGAGTAGCGCACAGCTCAACTTGCACAAGTTGAGTTGTGCACGTGTTTGCACGCACGCTGGCCTGCCACTAGCAGAGGTGGAGCTGCGTGTGTGCTGGGCCGCCACTCACACGACCCACTTGCAAATAGGCCGCAGCCCAGTTGTGGGCCGTGAGCAGGGGTTGAGGACCCCTGTATTATATCATAGAAGAAACAAAATCCACAACATAAGGCATTCCACGCTTTTTTAAAATTTAAATTCATATTTAATTTATTGGACTATTATACTGTTATGATGAATATCAGTGTTAATTTTTTTCTTATTAAGGTTCATAAGGCTCAATATTGCCTAGCAAACATATCATTTAGCTAATAAAGCTGATTTTTCCCCAAATCGGTAGTGATGATCCTTCTATATGTAAACCAATACTACTAGGATGATGGAGAAGAAATTTTGACTACCCTGTTTCCCGCAAAATAAGACATCCCCTGACAATAAGCCAATCGAGCTTTTGAGCACATGGCAATAAGGCCAAGTGAATATTTCAGGGTCCAAATAAATACAAGACAGGGTCTTATTTTCAGGGAAACATGGTACAAGCCCATATTTGTTCAAAGCTATGGAATCTGTTCATCGCTGTAGGGTTTCTTTAAAATGCACCTTGTAAGCCGCCCTGAGTCTTCGGAGAAGGGCGGGATATAAATCAAATTAAAAAAAAAAAATTGTTTCCCATGGTTTCTTCTCAAAATTATAGCATTTTTGCTACAGTTTTTGAAATAGATAGGGTTTTGTACAATGGTCTCAGCTGGTAAAAGCTATTCCACCAGAAAACACATTGTGAATTTCTGAATCTTCTCTGTATTCTCTAAAAACAGCATTAAATAAAATAAAATCTGATCATCCAAAACAGATTTGGGGCAATTATGGGAGTGTGAGGAAATTATTGTGAAACCTCAACTCACTAAACCTTTCTTTTTGTCCAGTTGTATATTGCTGGTTTGTTTCTTATATATTTTGGCATCACAATTCTGACTCAGAACTAGTTCTACATAACTTTATGCAGACACTGGAATTTAAATCGATGAATAGGTTGCCATCTGTTGGATATGCACTCACATTTTGAGAGAATGGATCAAGACCCTAGACGAAACTGTTTCTCCTAAAGTAACGAATATCAGTTAATTTTTGCTCCATGCGAGGGCTTACACTTCTCTAAAATGTAGCATTTCAGATGAAATATGTACTTTTTAATGCTTTAATTGATAATGTATTGCTTGACAGCTAAAATATGTGCTCTGAAGATTTATACTGAGTCTTTTCCCCCTGCCTCAGGGCCGCTGTACTCCAGGGTTGCTCTGGGTGGTAGTCTCCTGCATTAGATGGTATGTTGTTATCTTTCTTTAATACAGAAAAACTAAGGCGTAGTCTTCCAAACCTGTCCAGGACATCTAACATCCATGTTGAGTCTGTGAAAAACAGTAGAAGTGACTCAAACTTTCAAGTGCCAAACGGAGGAATACCTCGTATTCAACCTCAGTCCTCAGCCAGTAAGTATCTTTACAGTGATGCTGTAAACGCAGCTTTTGAAAGAAGGCTGAAAATTGTAGCTGCGTGTTTACAGTTTCATGGTAAAGGGATTAAAAATATTGATATGTATTCCTTTCTTTCCAGGTTTACACAGAGAACTTTAGTGATTCTTTAAGCGTTCAATATCATCAGCAAATATAATGTCCATATTTAATTTATTATCACACACGCCTCCTACCTAGGGTTTTAAAGCGTGCTACAAGTTTTCTTGCAATTTGCAGCTGTGATATCTTCAATATAATACAAAACATACTGAAAAGCAGTTTTCCTTTTGCAGTTATGCCTCAATACTGGTTTTGGGGAATAATAAGATAAAGACAGTGCATTGTTCTCTGTGGGGATTCTCCTAAACAGATTAAAAGTACAGTCATTCTCATTTCATACTTTAGACCGGGTTCCTGAAATGTTTACCTGAATAAAGGCAAAATTTAATGTTGCTGATTTCACAAACATCTTTGTGATCTCTGTAGATCTTTATGCGATGAGCTCCAAGGACTGCATATGGTTGTTTGTCCAAATGTATTTTTCTGCAGTTAGAAACTCTCTTACCAGTGTCCCTGTCACTAAACTCAAACTGAACATATTCATGATTTCTATGCTCAGTGCATAGATGTCTGCAGAGGTATGCAGATGTTTGGGGCAGGGCTTACTCGCTTTTTCTTACCTTCCGTGCTTTTATGCTTACATCTATCATCTACATGCCTGCAAAGAGCTTAAATGTAGCACAATATGCTGAACGAGACAATGCGATTAATTACGTAGCCATTGTTTGAGCATGCTGATTTGCTTTGCATCCATTTTGCTATGGAGTTGCCCTAGGGCAATGGGAGGATGTATTATAAAAATAAGAGAATTTTATTAATTGCCTTGTATGTTAGGATATATGTCTAGAAGGCGCGGGTGAATACAGACACAACTGTAATATATGGATATAAAATACATACCGTATGTATTGTAGAACCAGTGGTGAAATCCTTTTTTTTTTTTTTTTTTTTAATACCGGTTGTGTGGATTTTGCTTTGTGGGTATGGCAGGGGAATG
>JANHFK010003528.1:71018-84116 GCA_036250565.1 Sibynophis collaris | reverse complement strand
ACTGCTAAATTGGTCGCACCCACCCAGTCACATGACCATGTGGCCACGCCCACCAAGCCACGCCCACAGAACCGGTAACAAAAAATTTAGATTTCACCCCTGGCTCCCACCCTCCCCAACAGGCTGCCTCCAATCAGGTGATCATGCACCATGGTTTCAGCCAGGGGTGGTATTCAGTTACATTCGCTACCGGTTCACAAATGTGAGCACATGTGCCACCTCCATGCGTGCGCAGTCAAAAACAGGACGTGATGACGTCTGGGCGGGTGGGCAGAGCCTCCCACAGCCGCAGCTACCAGTTCGCCCGAACCGGATAGAACCGGCTGAATCCCACCGCTGGTTTCAGCCTTATGGCCAAGGCCCTGCAATTACAGCAAGCTTGGCCAGGTGAGGAACACGTTCTCAAAATGGCAAGAAGCTGCTGTCTCAGATACAACCAACACACTAGGGCGCTATCTCATGGGGAATGAGGAGGAGGAAAAGGTTTTATCCTGCATCTTCAAGCATGATGGATCTCGTATCTCACACCGTCTTCAATGGACATCTGTCCAGGTTGCAAGGTTGCGCAACGGCTGAGCCCCACTGCAGAAGGTCAAAGACCCAAATGGGACTGAACCCCATCGGCACTTTGTTTCACCTGACAAATGTATTGAAGCAGATCTGATGCTGGATCCCAAATCACACAGAGAACTATATAATAATTTGAAGTGAACACAAGTTAGTCCCCCAAACGCATGGTGGCTGAAGACAGGTTGGGGTCAGGACCGCATATGAAGCCCTTCTTTCTCCAGACATTAGGCACATGAATAAAAAGGACCAGGGATGCCCTGTCCAGTGCCTTGAAAACCAGGTTTGCTGGGACAGTAAATGCAGGTACGCTTGCACATGTCTTACTATGAAATGAATTGCATCAGTTGAGAACCACTGCCCTAATCACATTTCAATCTATTGTATTGCAAATAAAGATATTTCTATACACACACAGAAACATACATACATACAGGATGTAGCAAAAATCAGGCCCTGTACACAATTTATTATATAAATTAAATGTTCAAATTGGTTGCCATGTCCTTCTAAATGCTTCCTCACTCTTTTGACACATGGCCTTTGAATATCCCTTGTGGTTGGCCGTGAAGCCTGATTTTTGATACAGTCTGTATATTCTTAATGTTTTGATTATTTTAAATAATATTTCAACTTCAAAGGTAATGAATTCATGGACAGAAGCGTAGTATCACCTCTATTTGTATATTTAACGGCATTAGTGGGTATGACTGTTAACATGGATTTAAAATAAAATAAACAAAACTAACACTGAATAATTTGCTATAGCTACAATATTCTGCCATCTAAAAAGACTGCCGAAGAGTTAGAATTATAGATTAAGCAAAGCAATTGTTATGTCCATAATATTCTATAATGAAACACTGTGATATCACAATGGACACGAGACAAAAATGAAAGCCAGTTTGGTTACTGGCATAGTTAGTTATTTGATAAATCAAGAACCATCACTTACTGCTAGAATTTCCAAATGCTAAGCAAGAAGGTGTGCGGGTCACAAAACACAAAAAGGAAAAAGATCAAGAATTAGTATAGAACTTCATTCTCCATGGGTCTCAGAATGTCCCAGATATAATTAAAGGGAAAAAAGAAACTTCCAAAGAAGGGTTTAATGCATGTACAAAAATAATATTGAGTATTTATAGATGATAGAACAGCTGGTTGTACTACTTGCTTTGTTATCATGCAAAACGACCAAAATATAATAGTGACAAGTAGAAGGCATTGGTTAAGTTCTGATAACGAACGGAGAGAAAAGAAAATTGGGGATAAATAGGTTTAAGTGACAACTATGAAGGCAGGCGTCAAACCTCGTGCATTTAAAGGAACTTCATGAAACGTACTCGTAAATAGGACATTCCTGAAAAGATGTTAACTGCAATATGAATATGCTGAAGTAGTGGGAGTGGAAAAACAGAAGACAAAATTTCTGCAAGGAAGAAAGGATCAAATTCTTACAGAGAAAGAAAAAAAGAAAAAAAAAGAAGAGAGCTTTCCTTCTGATAAGCCAAACCCTGCAAAGACTCAAAAGAAAAGTTCATGTGCTACTCATGGGTTATTCTGAAGGAAAGCTAGCAAGTTCGCCCGCGGCCAGCAGATTGGGAGTTGACTTTGGAGAGCGCTACTATATTAGTCTCTTCCAAGCTCATACTGGGCCTTTCTCTGGAGCAGCAATAGGGTGGGCCTGTTTCCTTCCTTCCTACTGAAGGACTGTGACCCAATCAAGCAGGCCATGGCCCAGATCTTCCTAATGGTGGTTCTGTGTTCAAGCTGAATAGAAATATGACTCCTTTTAAATCTTGTAGCTTAAAAATAGAAGCTGGAACAGGGCTAGTCAGCACTCTAGAGCAGTGATGGCTAACCTTTTTGCCGTCACGTGCCAAAAGCGGGGGGAGTGCGGTGATGGGTGGGTTGCACATGCCCACACCTATAATTCAATGCCCCCCCGCGCATGCACACACACACCCTCGCGCTCCCACCGCTTTTGGCACACGATGGCCCAGTGGGCCTAGTAGGCGAATTTTTCGCCCTCCCCAGACTCCAGAGGCTTTCTAGGAGCCTGGGGAGAGGGGAAACAGCCTTCCCCACCCCCCTGGAGGCCTGGAAATGGCCCGTTTCCCAACACCTGGTGGGACCGGAAGGCCCGAAAATCAGCTGGCACATGTGTGCTGGAGCTGAGCTAGAGCAACACTTGCATGCCCACAGATATGGCTCCGTGTGCCACCTGTGGCACAAATGCCATAGGTTCGCCATCATGGCCCTAGAGGATGTCTAGCCCAGCTTTCAATCTTTTTGTCGGTGGGCTTCTATTTTAGCATTAGGTGGCCGTAGTTAAGTTTGATACTCTTTTCCCAGTTAATGTTTTTGTCTGGGAAATAACATACACTTTGCAAGATATCCTTCTGAAACAAGATCAGAATTACAGCTTCCTAGTAAAATTTTTGCAAGGACTGCTATTTGAAAAAAGCAACAACAAAAAACTATCTGAGGGAGGGGAAAATATGTTATCTAGAAAATAAATATTCCAGAATCACAGAAGTGGAGCTTGGCATTTATGCCAAGTCCAACAACCTCGGACAGTGCAAGAAATCTAAATGAAAGCACGTTGGACAGATTTACTGTCTAACTTCGGCACAAACACATAAAGTGCAGGGAATCCCATTGCTTCTTCTGGGTCACTAGTTTGAATGATCAAGGGCTCTTATTGCCTCTTATTACTCTGCCCACACAGTATTCAGCTAGACTCTTGACTCCTTGAAGCATACATTCTTTATCTGGAGAAGAAAAACCTACAAACTTTTGCATAACGTCCTTTTCAATGTTTGAAGAGCACTACTGCACTCTCCCCTTTAATCTTCTCAGTACTAAAAATGCCCAAATCTTTTATAATATCTTCACTTGGCTTAAGTTTTTAGTCCTCTGATCATCCTTGTCTATCTTACACTTTCTCAATTCAAAACTAAACTCTTACAGTTACTTGAATGGGTCCATCTGGGAAAGGCAACTGTTTAAATTTTTTACAGATTGTTTTTTACAGATTGTTACATTACCAAGAAAAAAAGAAAAACAAAATCTGTTAACTGTTTAAAATTTAACTCTCTTCTTGGAGCCACCTCCCAACTTCTTAATAAAGAAAGAAATGAGAGTAAAGTACAACAAAATCTAAACATTTTCTTAAAAAAATAATAATTCTATTTACTTCTTCTCCAAGTCTGGACAAGACAAATCTTAAAAGTAGTATCAGAAGATCTGAGTCTATCCACCATTCAGGATCAGTTGCTTTTCCAGTTGCAAAAACAACTCTGGGCAACTGAGAAGTCCCCCCCCTCCCCCGTTAGTACTACTAAAGCAAAAAGAATATAACATCTCCCATGGCAATGCTATTATAGTTGGCCATCAGCTTTTATCAAATAGCTTTAATCAAACCACCAATACCCTAGAAATATCATGGGTTTAATTCATTTTTTAAAAGCAGTATTGTTATATACTTACTAATACTCTGCTATTATTGATCCTTCCAAAAATGTGTTCATGTAATTATTGGTTCTAAAAAAATCCATGTTTTCTACTGTGGATATCTCTTTACAAGCACTTCAGATCAGATTTTCGTTGTCCAAGTAATTATTTTTAATATTACTTTACAGATAAGTCATAGGCAAACAACCCAGGACTAATTAGATTCGAGGCAGCCCAGCTTCTGTGCCAGAGCTTCTATTTTATCTGATGAGCTGATAAGCAGAATTACCAAGTTTCTTCCTTGCAATAGCAGCTTCATAACAGAGGAGTGTTTGTACACTGATTCCATCTTTCCTGGTTATCTGTTCAGTGTTATTAGAGCCAGACTCACACACTGGCTTTTTTTCCTTCTTTAATAAGAAGAACCCATTATTTCCAGGCCAATATTTAATACATCCTAAATTTCCCAAGAGATATTTCTGATAGCTAAAATGAAAAACGTTACTCTTTAACCTGATGGGAACATTAGGGCATGTTCATTCTGCAGCATGTATGGTTTTATATTTATGCATGACATAAAGTGACTGGAAGCGGATTCCTACCTGAGCATCTGTAGTAGCTCCATGAATCCCATCATCTGTACCAAATGTCCTTTTGCAGTCTTTTAGCCACTGCAAAATAAAATAGAAGCAAGCTGAAAGAGTCAAAGCAAAATCACTGATGCCTACATGAGCCCGAACGCAGAAAATACATTTTGCTCGAATCACAGAATGTTCTAATATAACATTTTAATTTAATGGACATATTCAGAAAAAAGTAATAAAATGTATGACGCATAACCTTTAAAACTGTCGCTTTTTATAATATACTTTGACGTGTAATTTGAAATGATAAAGCAAGCAAGATGATTGAAATAACAATACATCATCAAAAAAATAAAATCTAGTCTCTTTTCTAAATACAGATTCATGTATAAAGTCCAGTCCACCAACCACTAACATTTTTTAACCCTAATTCAATGAACAGGCTGTGATATTTTAATTCATAACACTAAGGCATTTTGGGTGTGTTCTGATAGCTTGCTAAACCTAAAGCAAATCATATTTACATGTAGTGTTGGATGAGAACCAGACAACCACATTTAGGGACAAATTATGTATTTGTAGCATCTACTCACAGCCAGTGATAGACAGTGAGGAATGTGCTTTAATTCACAAGCTGTAATGGAATAAAACTTAATTGTGTTTTAGACCAAGTTGGAGGCAGCTCTATGCCAGCAGAATAATGAACCTGACTTGTGATTATGACTTTTTAAAACCTTTGTACACAAGAGAACAAAAATCTAATTTTTCATGGGTATATTTAATTAAGGCTTTTAGTAAATGAATTAGGACTGTGCGTTTTCTTGAGAACAAATTCAATTTTCTAGATGTCAATTAATGGCACAGAGCCCAACGCATCTTTCTTTTCACGTTTTTGTTTTATTTGGTAAATAAACAAAATGGATCTTGGATTTTCTTCTTCTTTACTTCCTCTTTTACCACTTTGGGTGTCGAGCTGAATCACAATAAATAATGTAACACTGAAACCAGAGGCCAGTTACCCCTGCACAAAATATTCCAAAAGGGCTCCACGGATCCTTCATTTATTCTTCTATACCTCTAAGAAGCACCTGGGGGGCAGGAGGGGAGAATAGGAGAGCTAAAACATTCTCCCCTTAACCACCTGTATAGGTATAAGGACTGACAGGAAACAGAGATCAAATAGGATTGATTCTATCAATCTGATTGTAGATTCACATTCACCGCAACCCGCAGTGCATCATCAATCTTGCTCCTAATATCTATTTCTCATTGCCCAGAATAAAAATCTTTTTGTCTTTCACAAATATATATGAAACGTACTGCAATTTTCCCCACATAATGTAAACAGAAATTAATTCTCATCTGTTGATGTATAAGGCAGTCCTCAATTTACAACACTTCATTTAGTGTTACAAAAGCACTGAAGTGACTTATGACTGTTTTTCACACTGACAACCATTGCACCAACCCCGTGGTCACCTGATCAAAAGTCAGGCGCTTGACAACTGACTCATATTTATGACGGTTGAAGTGTCCCGGGGTTCTATAATCCTTTTGCAACCTTCTGAGCAGCACAGTCAATGGGGAAGCCAGATTCACTTAATAACCAGGTTACTGCAATGATTCACTTAACAACTGTGGCAAGAAAGGTTGTAAAATGGGGCAACATTCATTCAATGACTGTCTCACTTAGCAACCTAAATTTTGGGCTCAATTGTGGTTGTAAATCAAGGACTATCTGCATTAGATTATTATTGGTCTCCAAAGTTAAATATAAAGTGAAAATTAAATGTTAAGGGAGGGGAGGACATCTAAATGTAAACCCACATGGCCCTTCAGGCAAGGGGGAAAATCAGTTTTTACTAGACCAAAGTAGAATAAAAAAAATAAAGAAGCTCCAGAAGCAATTTTTTCTGGGGTTTATTGTACTTTATTTTGCTTTTACATTGCATCCATTATTCAGAATACTAAAATACCGCAGTGTCATTCTTTTTTTTTTTAAATGCAGTTTGATGGACAGGCACTTTAATGACCTCTGCCTGCCATTCTAATGCAACAGGAACTCTTAACATGAGTTTTCTATAACGAAGCTGTCAAATACTGCTTATGTTTATAGTTCTGTATTCAGCTTGCCTTTCCCTGCAGTATCTGTGAATGATTAGGGCAGAGCAAAGGTATAAGACAGTTCAGAGCATATTTCTGACACACAATCAAAAGTCAGTTTTCTTTCAGAAAATCAAATTCTGGTGCTGAAAATGTAGTGTTCCATACTTATTATATTTGCAAAACCCCATCATTATACTAGATTAATTCTTTGAAGTTGCTTAAAGTTCTATTCCTTTTAAAAAGATTTTTACTGTTTTAACGTTCATTTCTGAAGAAGTCCTAGTGGATCCATTCTAATTCAAATGTGAATATATGCCATATGGTCTTTGACCTCCCTCAATTTACACAACACTGTAGGACAGTCCAGTATATGATTTATTATTTAAAATTCCAATGAACATTAACTTATTCAACAGTGTACTATTGTACAAAAAAAAATTAACTACCTGTTCAGCTGCCTCTCTTTTAGCATTGTAAGTATCCAAATGTTCTTGAAGCTCTAGAACACTGAATTTCAATGTTTCTAGTAAACCACAGGACATTAACTGTAATACAAAAAGAATGTTTAAAAACCTTATTAATTAGTCGCATGTAAAATATAATATGTACTTAATTGCATTTTAAAACATTTGCTATAACCTGACAACATCTACTACGGTAAGATTAATGAAGTAACTCCAAAGATTAAGGAATTGCCGGAATTGTTTATATAATACGAATCCTATCCTTTGTTAATATCAAATCCATAGCTCTGCCAGGAAATAATTATTCTACAAGGCACATGAAAATACAGAAGTGTACACCTAAAAAAAGAACAGTCTAGATGAGATGCATCCCTTTGCTAAGTACTATTACTAAAGAATTATCTATTAAATGATGGATTAAAATATTTGCATGCCTAATATAAAAGATTCAATTCCTGTAATAGTAACAACGCAAGATAACAGAACCTGTATAGCAGCAAATACATAAAATGTTGATGTCATTTTTTTTCTCTTGCAGACAATCACTCTGCACAACTGAAAGTTTGCAGATAAACAAGCTGATAGCACAGCATGGGCTTGCTTGGAGTGCTAATGAGATGAGTAGCTTGGCAATACAATGCCTGAACTGGAAATATTGCTCTATCATTTATTCGCGAGTATTTCATTTCCCAAATGCAACTTCAGATGTGTATCTGCTTAATGAAGGACACACTTATCATTACTCTGAAGGTTACTGGAGAGTAGACTGATCTAATGCCAACCATCGCATGAGAAGAATCAAGACCCAGAAGTAATGAAGTAAAAGACAGCTCTCCCCCTCTCCCTCTATAGATTCAGGTGCTTGTGCAAAGAATACCAAGCACTTTTGAACATGTATTTTCTAGATCCATTTACTTTGCATCAAGGGGCAATGATTTTTGTCAAGAGAGATAGGGAGAAGACAAGTCTCTTGATTCTCTTGACTTCCAAAATCACGTGTTTCTAGTAGAAGAGAATATATGTCGCTCAGGGTTGAACTGTGGAGTCCTTGATGCTCTCTCCAAATTTGGTTATTGGCCTGAAGACATTTCATCCTCCAGATAGATAACATCATCAGTGCCACTGAATTGCTCTCTGTTTATATATAAAAGCTTGCCCTGCCAATGTTTGGTAAAGTGTGGTTTTCTCCTTGGTAGTTTTTTGATTAGGGTATTGTTTTCAGCTTGTTGGTCTGGTATAAATCCCTCTCTTAAAAGCAGAAGGATTTTAATGCAAAAAGAATCAAAATTAGGTACAGTGGTACTTCAGTACTCATCATTAATTGGTTCCAGGTGATGTGACGAATACTAAAAATGAATATCAAATAAACCACCCTTTTTTCCGGCTGGAAAGGGCTTTTCCTATGACAATGACCTTCCTGGCAGGGCTGACTTCTTGTCCATTCTCTGTGGCCAGCCCCTTCTTCCTATTGCAGTGTGTTGAATACCAAATACACGACGAGTACGGGGACAACATTTTTGCGTCAAAATACATTGAGTACCAAATTTGATGTGCTTTGAAGCAGTTGAGTACCGAAGTACTACTGTAGATATTCAGATGATTGTCAAATGAAAAATCACAACTGTTTTAATCTACCAAAGGAACACTAAAAATATAATAAGCAAACAGTAATAAGTTCAATTTGCAGAAATTAATTGTAGTCCTCCACTTGTATCCATCCATTCAGCAACTGTTGAAAGTTACAGTGGGGCTGTAAAAAAAATATTGATGTGTGACTGGTCCTCAAAGCTCTAGCTGTTGCAACATCTCCGTAAAATATGATCACCATTTGCAACCTTCTCTGCCAATTTCTCACAAGCAGTCATTGGGGAAACTGGCAGGAAAACTTGTTAAGTCACTTCTGGTAAGTTGGTCCCATTGCATTTTCTACCACCTGTAGAATCCCTCACCTGCACGCGGACTCTGCTGGCCCTCTCAAGGCCTTTGGTGGCTTACCCAAACACTCCACTGCCTGGCATTCCTGCCTCTTCCTGCTTAATGACCTGTGCGGTCTGGGGTTATGATGGCAACCTGGACTGCCATCGCTAAGTGACGCTGTCAGGTGATGTCACACTTTACGACTGCATTGCTTAGCAACGGCAATCCCAGTTCCAATTGCTGTTGTAGCTTGAAGACTACCTATAATCGTACCTGTACCATATCAAGGCCGTTTTTTATTTTATAATTTCCTTCCTTTTCAAAGTTCGCAGGAAACTTTGTAGCCCAAAATTGCCTCTTACTTGGGGAAGGGTAATATTAACAGGCTTGGGAGAGCTCTAAATCTTGCAAAAGTCTCTACTAGGAGGGAGGGGACATCCCTGAACCAGGCAATATACGGAATGGACCTATTGAGTAGAATCCAGAGAAGGATATTCTGCACAATAACATTTTGTTGCAATTCTAGTTACGAAAATGTTTATAGTTCTGGATTTAAAAAAATGTGTAGCTTCTGGAGCTCTAAGCTATTTGTGGTATTATGACTGAGACAAACAAAACATGAAAATCTCAGAAGCAAAAACAATTTTAATATTTCATTTACATTGCAAAAAAACAAACTACTAATTTTTGAAATATGTTTAATACTAAGGGAATGATCAACTCAAAAAATTAATTTAAAAAAATATTTAAGCAACAGATAAAGAGTTTTGCATACTAGAGAGGAAATTTGATTTGTGATCTGGAGAAAACAAATATTTGTAGGGGGGGGCTTACATATCATATCTCCACTTTAAAATCTTTGTACTACAACTAATAATGTTTATATATATATATATATATATATTTTTGATAGGAAATTTTCTTGGAAGTTCAAAAATAAAGAACTTTTGTAGGTTACTAACAAGAGTCACTAAACAGAAAAGTTAGCCTGTGAAGGTAGATAATAAGCTATTACCGTTTCAGCATCTACAAAAACAGTTGGGCATTCTGAATACGTTGTCATAACTTCCAATGAACTTTTAAATTTTGTTCCAATTCGCTGCAGATTCTCACCCAGGAAACTGACCGATTCATGTGTTATGGCTCCAAATCTCCTCTGAATCACCTAAATACAATAAAATGACGTTTGCGTGTGGGAAACATTTACAGGTTTACTTATTTTATTGTAGATTCTTTAATATTTATTCTTGGCTTGGCAGCAAGTACTTACTTTTTTTTTTTTTTTTTGCTTTGAAAGAAACTTTTAAAAGACATGAAAATTAGAATTGCACAATGTCTTTTGCTCCCCTCCCACAAATATTTTATTTGGGCAGGAGGCTGCCCTATTCTATCATGACTGATGCTTTATACCCGAGACTAATTTCTCCTCTTCCATGTAGCTCTATCACATGAAAGTGAGAAGGACAGAGTTGGGTGAACAGTGGGATGCAAAATTACACTGAGACCCTTTCTAAGAAATCTTCTACAAAATGTCAGCATGAGCGTCATTCTAGCCTGTGATTTTAGAAATGGATACTGTTCTAATGAGCAGAAGAGTGGAGGAGAAAGGTTTTCTCTGCAATCTCCACAATATAGAAACAGATGATGTGAAAATCCTCATCCTGAAATTGATCCCTGAGTGATGATAGAGAGACAGAGAGAGAGGGCCATGTTAGATAGTTAAAAACTAACACTGTGGATGGAAAAGCATACCTGAAACAACCTAGAGAACACATGAAATGTATAGACAGCAGAAGATCCATCTGTATCTGTCAGCAGCTGATTAACATGGCAGCGCCAAGCCTCCTCTTCATCATCATAGGCCTGTGGTTGAAAAGCTGCCAGTATGGCAGAGAGAAAAGGGGAGGGTGGCGGGGAGGTCTGTACTTCTGGAAAGCCATCTTGTTCTTCATCTTGGCTGCAAATAAAACAATGAGGATCATGGCAAATAAATGTTATTTCAGGACTTTGGTCTGATTACTTCTCTCTTCACCATATAAAGATGATACAGGTAGTCCTTGACTTACAACAGTTTGTTTAGCGACCGTTCGAAATGACAACGGCACTGCAAAAAGTGACTTATGACCATTTTTCACACTTACGACCATGGTAGCATTCCCATGGTCACATAATTTTATATTTGGACGCATGAGAAGTGGTTTGCTTTTATGACGGTTGCAACGACCCGGGGGGATCCCTTTTTGCGACCTTCTGACAAGCAAAGTCAGTGGGGGATCCAGATTCACTTAACAACCGTGTGACTAACAACTGAAGTGATTCACTTAACAATGGTGGCAAGAAAAGTTGTAAAATGGGGTAAACTGAAGTGATTTACTTAACAAACTTCTAGCAACGCAAATTGTGATCGTAAGTCGAGGACTACCTGTATTATCTAAGTCAGTAGTAATAAAGTAATACGTATACTTTATTGAGAGAACACAGCTGCATTAACAGGTCACATTTCAACACAATTTGGGGATTACTGAGGTAGAGGGATGCATCCATTATGACTTATTCAACAAGCCAGGACTAAAACTCTTGAGATTAATTTAATAGTTTGATCCCCTCTTTGGTATTATGGCTTGTAAACTGGAGGAAATTACCCCAATGGATAATCAAGGCATATCCTGACAGTAATGGAGCGATTTGGGATTGCTTGCCTATGAATTGAAGATCTGGTTTGGGACTGCAACTGCTGAAAAACGTCTGCCTTTTTGGAGGTGGATGGGCATTGACAGTATTCAAAACTGGGAAATGGGGCGATTATGTCAAACCATGTCATTATTCCTGCACTAGCATGTTGGTGGCTTCAAATGCTAAATGCTAAAAGCAACATTCTGCTAGGTAAAACAATTCACCTGGATAAACCAGAGAAGTCAGCTTCTTCTTCTTCACATCTTTCATCCAGCTCCTTCAGTGCAAGAGTAACATCCTCTTCAAAGATGGATTCAGTATAACTCTCAGTAGTCGGATGCTCTTGAATTTCAGGAGCTTCTTCCAGTTCTAAGGGTTCTTGGCAGACTAAGGACTCAAACTGTTCTTGCAGTGCAATCGATCCGGTATCTTCACTAGCGGTACTTTGTTCATCTTTCACGGATGAACTGCCATCCTGGAGGAGAAGTAACATTTTTCATTTTGAAAAACATATATAAGTATTTGAAAAGATTTGGGCATTTGTTGTTCTAAATTAAGAAATTTTAAAAAGTATGAACAATGTTATTTTGTTCTGAAAATGGTGTCATTTAATGTTTTACGGTTTCAGGTTTAAAAAGTCCTTCCTTGTTCAATGTTTTAATTTTTTTAATAATGTTATTAAACATTACAAATAAGGAGAAAAAACTAATACGAATTAAAAAATAAAACTGAAAAAAATTAGAAACCAAATTTATGTATCATATTTAGAAATCACCAGAGATGACTCATCTATTTTAACTTTGATCAAATAAACCATCATTATATTCCTTCTTTTAACTTTTAACAATCTTGATATTTAATCCTGTCAAACAATGTCCTAGAATTTAATTTTTTTTTTCCCTTTTCACAAAGTTCTTTAAAACTTTGGAAGTCTCTTTTGATCTCCAGTATAGGAAAATTATCCAGGCTACTCTTTTGGGATTTGTATACCCTTTTTAATTAACACATCGGCTGGTTCCATTTGTATATCTAGGATAGCATTTTTGCATATTATTCTAGAAACCTGTCATTTAAAAATCTACTTTGAGATAAAAAAAATAGTTGGGGGAGGGGAATCCTTTGTCAAAATTATTCATTTCAAACACTGAATTCTTACATCTATTCAGAATTAAGCTCAACTGAATTCAGTGAGATGAATTTTTGATGAAAGAATAAAAAGAGCTAGAGCTTAAGATGACTGACTGTTTGTGTACTCTATTTCCCCCAAAATAAGACTTCCCCTGATAATAAGCCCAATCAGGCTTTTGAGTGCATGGCAATAAAGCCATGCA
>JANHFK010003525.1:33859-49576 GCA_036250565.1 Sibynophis collaris | reverse complement strand
TGCTTTCTGGTGCTTTGGAGAATAGGCTGACCCCCTCCCCCTCCCCATCTTTGTGGCAACCCCTCAGATATTGGAACATTGCTATCATGTCACCACTAGTCAGGTCCTCCAGTCTAAGTTGATGCTGTGAAGTTCCAGTGCGACCGCCATCTCTACAATTTTCCTAAAAAGGAATGGTTGGAAATTGTCCAGTGGAGTCCAGCAATGGCTTCTTGAGGAGGAGGAGACGAACCACTGCCTCCTTGACAGGGGTCTGCTCTTTCAAAGAGGAATTCATCACCTCCAAACCCCAACCACATGTCCCCTCCCGGGTAGCCCTGACCGTCCAGGAGGGAGATGGATCTGATGCAGAGATGGCCGAGCTAACAGCACAAGGACCCTGGTCACTTCCTCAGGCCAAACAGGATCAAATTCTTCCCAGATAATTGAGTCAGATCTGGTCCCCGACCAGCCAGATTTTGGTATACATGCCAAGTGGGCCCTCTCGTCCTTGATGAAGGCAGCCTTGTTACAGACTGACCTGGAATTCGGCAGCAACAATTGAAAGACTTGAAGGTCTGGTAATGGTGCCGGAATGTGCCACTGAAGCCATGTATCTATAGGGTCTGCTTCCCCAAGAGCAGCCCACCTCCTTTCCTGACATATCTCTTAGTTGACCTGTCCTTGTACCTGTCCCTGAGACTTCTGCCCCGACCTGTCCCATCCTAGCCCGGGCACAAACCCTTATGAAAATGTACCCAACATCGTCTGTATATATGCATTCAGTGCACAGATTAAAACAATGAGCATGTTTATAAAACGTGATTTAATTACGAACAATCCCCCAAAGCTTTCCAGCATAGGAGCCTTCCCTCATTGTGGAGACTTTCTTGCAAGGTGTGTAAACTCCTGTTTCTTCTTCTTTTTGTTTGCATGTTTCCAAAGTGTTTTTGAGAAGTCAGAATGTCTCTGGTCAGAGAGTGACATTTCGGACATCTGCTGGGCCAACTGGTTTCCATGAACTGCCGCCAGATGCTTGCTCCGTGGACATCAGGAACTTCAGGTCTCCCTACAGACCCCCAGAAGGTGAATTTCTCCAGTGGGTTTTCATAGAGTAACCAAGATGGAGTCTGTGTCCATTTAGAGCCTCTTTCTTATGTGCTTACCATGCTCTGAACTTGAGATGTACGAATTAGCCCCAAAGAACCTGATGGAGAAGATGTTCTGGGAGACTCTAGAATGAGTCCTCCAGCGCTTTGGCTAGAAGACTGATGCTCCTTCACTCCTTTGAAGAGAGGAACATGCACATGTTCGGAAGGCATTTCCCATGCTTGGAATTCAAATCTCAATTCCATAATGGGGGGGGGGGGAGTAAATGCTTTGATCTGGTTGAAAACCGTCATTCGCCCAGACTTGCCAAGACATCTGCAGAGAGGTTGGGATGGAAGGCAAGACAAGCATGCTCACACCTTGTGTGCAGAATAGTTTGCATTTTATGATTCAGCTTAATTAGGTGTAAACATACTTTACTCCTCTTAAAAATTATACATTACAGGCAGTCCTCGACTTAAAGCTGTTCATTTACTGACTGTTTGATGTTACAGCGGCACTGGTTACTAACTTAGCAACTGTAGTGATTCACTTAACAACTGTGGCAAGAAAGGTTGTAACATGGAGCAAAACATAGTTAACATGTCTCATTTAACGACAGAAATGTGACAGAATTAATTGTCATAAGTCGGGGACTAGCTGTATTACTTGTTAAGGAGGAACAAAGAGTTCAATGCTGGTGGGGAATGATGGGCCTCCTGAGGGTTCTCCAGCCTCCTCAGATCTTTCTGCCTTTGGCTCTCATCTGACCTTCTGGAAGCCTCTTGGGTGGAATTGGGTCTTTCTGGCCCTGAGAGAGGAGGATGTTCCGGTGGGCTTCTGGCCCGATAACGTTTTAGTCAGAGGAAAAGGGGGCTTCCCTCCTCCTTGTTTGGGGTTTATTTATTTATCATGAAATGTATGTGCCGCCCATCTCGTATCCAATGACACTGGGTGACTTACAACAGGGGCTATTGTCATATCAACAATGAAGGCTGTGAAATAAAAATGAAGAACTTGTGGATTTCTGGCTGATTTACAATTGCCTGCCCAATACATTTGTGATTTTATTTTCTAAAATGTCTCCTTTTTTTAAAATCAATTTCAATTTTCAGTCGAAACTGATCTTTTTTACATTTATTTGCAAAGTTTAGGGCTGTGTAGCACTGGGAAGGCCAAAGAGATGCTGGGGAGGGGGCGGCTGCGCCACCCCAGGAAAGACGCGGCTGCTTTTTTGCTTTCAGATCCAAAGGGCTGCCTGGCTGTCTTCTGTGGCTGTGGCCTTCCCTTTCCCTGAGTTGGGCAAGCGGCTGTAGGACTTTCCATCTTCATTTGAATGGGTTGGAGAAACTGGCAATCTTTAATTTAATTTAATTTTATTAATTTTATTAATTTAATTTAATTTAATCTTAACTGGGTTTTCCTAATTTCAGGCCCTGTCAGAGCGCTTCAGTTTATCCCGGGAGTGGATGTTTCTGGATCCCACCTCCCGCACCCACAGCCTGATACAGATTGGTCCAAGCTGGTGACAGTCACTTCCAAGACCCCCCAAGCCAGGAGCCCCTTGGAGATGCAGCCCCTGATAGGGACTTCTGGGCTCCACGGCTGCTCCTTCCACGGGGGCTTTTCCGAGAGCAGAGAGGACCGCAGCAGAGGTCCTGATGGCCCAGGCCAGCCCTCCTCCTGCGCCAGGGAATCACAGCATTGCTGGCCTCACGCCCCGGTGGAATGCACTGAGCTGGATCTACAGGCCTTCTCTGCCTGGGTCGGAAAGGGGACGGCCGAGACAGGAATCCCAGGCAAACGGAAGCCGACACCTGAAGTTCTCCCAGGGTCTGCCTGTCCGGCAGCCCAAGCTGGACGCTCTCTGGAAGCGGCTTCAGTCTCGTGTTCCTCCTTCCAAAACCGGACCCTTGAAAATGGGGAGCCCCTGCGAAGTTCCTCTAGCAATGTTTCTCTGGAGCAGCCACCACTTTGAATATTTACGATTTCTCCTCTCTTTTGTACACTTCAGCCATTGCTATTCTACACATGGATGTTGTGGCACTGGGAACATTGGTCGATCTGAAGAGACCCTGCCTTCCAGGTGGATTCTGTGGCTTTGTCATACTATCTTTTCTTTCATGCCATCCAGCCTCACCCCAAACTGTTAAAGGTTGTCCCATCTCCATTGATGGATCCAGAAGGCTGGCACTGAGCCAGACGTCAAGGTTGCGAAAGTTTATTGACTTCCAGGCCAGTTTTGGAAGAAAGCTCTGCAGAAAGTTTAAGCATTTTGACGCTTTTTTGCTTTATGACTAATTTATTGGGACTTCAGGCCATAATGTCCAACTCTAGGATGTTTTCTACTCACCCAGGAGAACACTTGTAACAGCCAAACAAGCCCATCCAGGGTCTGTGAGAGTTGAGTGGCTTCAGCTGAGCAAGACACTTACCGTGTCTCTTTGTCTCTTAGAGTAAAATCTTAAAAGAGAGCAAAAAGATTTTACTTGCAGATTGTGGGAGAAAGGAAATCCAAGAGAGACCTGGACTGTCACGTGTCTGCTTGATTTCTCCATGAAAGTCACCTTCTGATCAGCTTCGCAAGAAGGTTGCAGAATCAGAGGAAAAACTTCTGAGCACTCCATGTCTCTCCTGGTTTCTCCCATTTGGCTGCTTGAAGTGTGTAGCTCCATCTCACGATGGAGTCACTGTACAATACTTGAAAATCCTGGAACTTAAGTAGGTTTCTTTGTTGATTGTTAAAAATGTGGTTTATTTTCAGGGAATGGAGGGAAGTTACAATACTCCAATGAACCCTGAAAAATTATCTTACATTGCTGTGGATCTGAGGGGTTCTTTTTCCTCTGGACACTGATAATAATTTCAACATGGCTGCTTTCAAAGTATGCCTTGATCATCCTGAGCTCTTCAGCAAATATAAAGGGAAAGGCTCTGAAACACACTTGTTTATTTCCCCTTTGAGCAGAATTGTAGGCACTGCATGAAAATTGATTTTTCTAAATCACAAAAATGGTAGCAGCCTTGGCAGATTAGGCTCATTTTTTTTAAAATCCAGATGTTCTGAGTGTTATGTATTTTTTCATTATATATTTTTCATTGGTTCTAGAGGAGTCAGATCCTGCCTAGCTTATCTCCACTGGTAGTGAGGCCGTTCATTCAGTGTTCCTTCCTTGCCTTTACATGGTCAAAAGTCCTTCTGAAATGCCTTCCTTCCTTCTCAGATACGGCTTTGACATCTCAGGGAGGTAGCTGACAATCCACCTTCATGTGGTCAATTCCAGAATTCAGTTCCCTGTATAAACAGAGATAGTCCTCACTTAATAACCCTAATTTGGATTTACAAGTCTGCTGCTAAGTAAAGCAGTTGATAAATGGAAAACCATGTGACCAGGACTGTGCTCACTGGCTGGGAAGGGACAAAATTACTCAGTTTCACACCTTTGATTTTTGTATACTTCCTAAGCACTCCCCCCTGGCACCACCACCTTTGAAACACCCAAATTGAAACACCTTTGAAACACTCAAGAGGGGGCTGGGAGCCATGAAGACTGCCAGTAGTTAGGGAAATAATTGAAGGAAGGAAGCCCAGGCTGCCTTGTTGAGTCAGGCTTAACTAGGCTTCATTGGATCTGGACAATTTTTTTATTATATTGTTAGTAATTAATTAACTGAGCCGGGAGGCATCTTAGCAGTTCACCATCCTGGCTTGCTAATTACAACTCTGTCAGGAATATAAGGATACCTGGGGATCTCCTGCCGATCAGAAATGGAAAGCTGTGTTTCTTGTATAATATGCTGAAAGGGCTAGAATTCAGTAAGTGTTTGGTGTGGTCATTGTGGGTTTCGGACAGGAGGGATCAGGATGATCAATTTTGCCAGTTGGGATAATTGTATTTTGGAACTGAATATTAATACAATAAGTACTCAGCCAAATGTGTGGCTTTCCTTTCACCTAATACTGCTGTGGCTGTTGCCACATGGAATTGTTTTTGGTGAATGCAATTTTACTGTGTAATGTTTCCATGAGTCTCTGACTATAGAACCTTTGGTACAGACTTTTTTCTAATACAGTTTCAGTGTGGAGCTGTCATTTAATAGATTGAAATGACTTTGTGTTACTTATATTGCTCTTTCTTACATCATCAGTGCCAAGTTTGAATTGGTTGACTGGCATCTCATAGATTATATGAGACTGCAGGTGGTCACAAAAATTCAGATTTCTCTGCAGATATGCAGCAGATTGTTTAAATTCAGCTGCAGTTGTCATTGGAAGTGTGTGATCAAGTGTCACTGGACTCTGGGTAAACACAAATATAAGGCTATCATTTCAGGGGTCCTTATAGTGACTTACTTCACTAATCTTACAAGATGTAGGTTATTTTTAATGATTAGTTAATAGGAATTTTCCTTAGAAAATTTTGTTATGTTTATTTTGTGAATGACATGTTGGCTAAAACAAGTTTAGAAAAGATATTTTGATCAGAATACCTAATGATCTCTAATTAATTGCTCTTAATATCTCACATTTGTATTTTGTATCTTGTCCTAATTTTAGGAACCATATCACATGTTCATGATGCACTAATCCAGGGGAGAGGCCATTCCTTTTAGGAGTTATAGAGATCTCCTCAAAACATGATATAGTCACTTGATAAGTTGATTTATATAAGCTCTGACCAGATGCTGAGGGTGTAGAGGGACTGGCTGGCTGGCTCCTTTAGAAGAAGACTATCTCTACCACAAGCACCGTGTAGAATAATTCCTCCAAACTAGGCCAAGTACTCTTTGTAAATCAAGGAGGCTGATGTGAGGAAGTTGCCATTAGATACCATCTGAAGCCTCTATCTCTATACAAATGACTCCACTACCTTAAGTCTTTTCCTGAATAAAAAACAAAGATCAGAACTGGGTTTCAGGCGCTAGGTCTCATAAGCTGAAATGGATCACTCAGACCCATCTACAAAAGGAATCTTATTGCTGCACTATTATTACCAGCCCTTGGGTTTCTGCTTGGCATCAGCTTGCTGCAATGTACAAAGTTGTGAAGATCTTACCTGTCAGGTGACCTGCCTGAATAATGTGAAAAACAAGAATTGCATTTCAAAACTTCTTCCTGTACTTTTTTATATTGGGTGTAAATGATTAGTGTTTAGAAGACTGCTGTAGTGAAACAGACTTAGAAACAAATGGTTTTTTTTAAGCAATGAGAATTTGTTTAGCAACTCTACAGTGGAAGAAACACTGCTGAATGAAACCTGTTTTTCCTGCTTCATAAAATTTCCTGCAAAAGAGGCCATATTTTTTCTACCTCATTCACAATGCTTGTTCTCAACAAAGTAAATACAAAGGTAGAATATTGTTGCTTGAATCATTAGATTTTTGAAAATTCAGTCCCAGCACAGCTTAGAAATGTGTTTGCTTTTCCCAGTCAACAGCACTGGAAAACTGTAGGCAGGCGAAGGATATCAAAGCTTGGGTTTGAAAGGAATTTTATTTTTCACATTATCAGAAAAGCTCTTTTTTTAACAGGCTGGAAATAGAAGCATTTCAAAGTAATTTTTTATTTACTGGTAGCTTTAGTTTTCATTTTTAATAAACACTAACTGAAACTTGCATTATTTTTAAAAGGAAGTTGTTTCCAAAACAGAACAAAATTAGGGACATCTTTGGGAAGTCAAAGAGTTCCTGTTTCTTTGCATTTATTTATTTTGAGGAGAAAATACCTCATGTATTTTTTTGTATGTGAAATTCTGCATTGGTTTTTGTGTAATTCTAAATGCCACTACTGTATTTTAATAGTGATTTCAGGATTCTTTATTTTGAATGAAACAATTATCCTCGTGAAGCATTTTGTACTTGCAGTGAAAAATAATAAAAAGTATGTCTCCTGTAAACACTCTCCTTGCTGTCTCAGTATCGCATTAACATCCTTAACAGATAATTCTTGTTTTACAGCCATTCATTTAGTGACAGCTTGAAGTTAGAATGGCACTGAAAAGTGACCTAGACTGTGGGTTTTCACACAACCATCGCAGCAGTCAGGTGTGATCTCCAGTGGTAACCTTCCCAGCTGGTTGCCAACAAGCAAAGTCAATGGAAGGAGCCAGATTCGCTTAATGACAGCGTGATTCGTTTAACAACTGTGGGGGGAAACGGTCGTAAAGCGGGACGAATCTCACTCAGGCTCTGCCCTGCTTGGCAATGAAAATGTCGGCATCAGTCGCGGTCCTAAATCGAGGACTGGCTGCCCTAGCGGTGGGGGAGGTTGGGGACTTTCTAGCCTGCTCTCTGGGAGGGCTGCCAGACTCCCAGCTGGGCAGCGCCTCTCTTGCCGGGCCGATCGGAGAGCGACGAGAGGGAGGCGTGGGGGTGGACTAGATGACCTACAAGGTGCCTTCCAACTCTGTTAAGCTGCCTTTCCGGGGCCGAAGCGCGGGGAGTCCCGGCTTTCCCTTGGCTTTTGCGTAATGACGTCACGCCCCGCCGCCCGGGGGGCCTCCTCGCAACGTGTATCAGGAGGAACCCCCGCCGAGTGATGTCATCCAGGCGCCGTCGCGCGGCGATGACGCCATCTCCACGTCTCCGGTCCACAGCCCGCGGATCGAGATGGCGATGGCGGCGGCGGCTGCGGACGGAGAGACGGCGGCGGCCGACGAAGCCACGAAACCGCTGGTAGGAGGGGCGGCGGGCCTGCGAGGCAGAGAGAGAGCTCGGTCCGAAGCTCCGGTTGCAGCGCCGCTGATTGGGCGGTGCGGCTCTTGCGGGGCTGGAAGCGGTTGTGGTGCCGGTGGGAGGCTGAGGCTGAGGCTGCGGTTCTCGCCTTCCTTGCTTGCTTTTGTCCAGCACGTTTAGACAGGTGGAAGTTGCTTCCAGGGCGGTTCTCAAAACAAGCTTTAAAGATGCACAATAAAACGATTGGCCCCTGGTGTTTAGACAGGTAGTCCTCGACTTACAACAGCTCCTTTTAGTGACCGTTCAAAGTTACAACAGCACTGAAAAAAATGACTTCACGCATACAACTTTTGCAGCATCCCCTCACGGTCATTGTCATCTGGATGCTTGACTAGTTCATATTTATGAGGGTTGCAGTGTCTGCTTATGACTGTCTGACAAGCAAAGTGAATGGGGAAACCGGATTCACTTAACAACCAGGTTACTCACTTAGCAACTGCAGAGATTCACTTAACAAATGTGGCAAGAAAGGTCACTTAGCAACAGAAACTTTGGGCTCCATAATGGTTGTAAGTCGAGGACTACCTGTATTTAATAATAGAACTAAACTCAGCCCATTGCTACAAGGTACTAGTGCAAAATCCAGTTATCTGTGATCATTTTGTTGTAGCTGTACATCTAATCCCATTACCGTTCTATGAAGGGTGAATATTAATATGGAATCACCTTAAGCGGGGTTTGGCCTATTCATATCCCTCTCTGTGATATGTGGGCGTGAGTGAATATCTGAATTCAGATAGGAAAAGTAGTAAGAAGCACATAAGCCATCTTGAAATCAAAGTGTTCTGATACCAGAATGGCTGTTCGTCCTTACCATCAGGATTCAGACTTGCTTTAGATCCATTCCAACTGTGAAATGAAGGTCACTTCATGTTTGGGATGCTTAAAAATCAAAATATTCTGGGTGCTTCTGGTTATATTTCCCGTTATCTGGGATTGATCGGATACAAAATGTTTTCAAATGCAAATACTCCTGCTGTGCTATATTAATAATTGCTGGGTACATATAGTTGAGTAAATATGTTTTCAAACCTTGTGTGAACAGTTTGCAGGTCTTGCAGATGTGTCAATATCAGAAGACATCCCCGTAGAAGGAGAAATTACTGTTCCTGTGGGCTCTAATACCCCAGACGAAGACTATTCTACATTAGATGAACCAGTAAAAGAGACAGTTGTAAGTGCCTTGGTGAAAGGAAGAGATTTCCATCAGATTTCTTAGTGCTCTTGGCAATAAAGTGCAAAAATAAGGATATCAACATTGGATGATTTTGATAAATTGGTTTATTGTGGCAATATTAATGAAGCCATTACAAAAGAGCTTCAGTTGCTTTGTGTCAGATTACAGTTATCCTGGTTACGGTTAATTTTTGTATATTTTTTCTGCTATCTGCATTAATTTGCTCTCTCATAAGCAATATTTATGTAATACAAAAATCATTTTCAAGCTCAGTAGAGTATTCCAAGCAATCTCAAGGCTGTTTGTCAGCTTTCAGAGTTGCGATTTCCTGGAATATTATATTGAGTTTGAAGATGTGTTTGCATATTGTTAATTACTGTAATTTAAAAGTAATTCATTTGAGGTATCAATCCTCCTTTTAACTTAGTTTTAGGATTAAATTTTTAGCTTTAGGATTAAATAAGAAGCTGAATAGTGAAATCCCCTTTGATCAAAATTGGAATCTGTAGGTTTAAATTAATTTTTTACCAGCACTAGAAACAGGAAAAGAGAAATTCAGTTCAATCACTGCAATTAGCATTGCTATAACTTATGTAAATGTATCTTATCTAAACTTGTTTTTGACTGGACTTTCATTGAATTTTTCAGATGCGGGATTTAAAAGCAGTTGGAAAGAAATTTGTCCATGTCATGTATCCCAAAAAGAGCAGCGCCCTCCTCAGAGACTGTAGGTGCCCGAAGTAATGTTGAAAACCTTAAACTGTGCTAAATTCTGTGAAAGCATGCTTGCCTCAGAAAAGAGTGTAACACGAGAGGGAGGGAGAATTTTGAAATAGCCATTTGGGGTTGTCAATTTTGTGTTTCCTTGTTTAAATCATCTGTATGATTTATTTCTTTGCAGGGGATTTATGGGGTCCATTAATCCTGTGTGTTTTACTTGCACTGTAAGTACTTATATTATTTTCCCCTCCCCACCCCCCTTAGTGCTCTAAAATTGTGTTTGTTTCACTGGCATAATATACCATTTTTTCCGGACTGTAAGATGCACCTTAGCTTTTGGGGAGGAAAATAAGAAAAAAACTGATTGGCGGGTGGATTGGCCTCCCGGAATACTGTGACCAGAGGTGAATTTCTGCACCTTGCTTTTTCAGCCTCTGAAATCTGAAACCTCTGTTTGGGAGGCTTTTTTTTCCAGCTTCTGAAGCCTTCATTTCAAAGCCTGCTTTCAGCCTCTGAAGCCTCCATTTCAGATGCTGGGTAAAAGTTGCACCCAAATTTTCACCCTCTTTTAGGGGGGGGGGGTGTATCTTATAGTCCGAAAAATATGGTAACTGCAACACAGCAGTTGTACGTACTACAAATTCTGATTGAGCTCCACTTCAAGAACCAAATGTATGGGTTTGGTTTAATAAACATTAATATGAATATTGATATCTGTACATTGCATAAGAGGCTGCCCTTCATTCTTTCTGTGCTGAACATTTTAATTACAGATCTTACAATCCACCTTTCCTTTATAAACCTACCCTGCCTATTTCTAAGGTGGTTCTGTGCCTTAGTCCAAGGGATGGGATAGCCAAGTGGAGCAGGGTTCTTCTGCCACAGTTTTTATTCTGTTCTTCTTTCCCATATTTCTTGTCTGAGGATTCTCAGACCATTTAACAGTAAATAAAGATTATTTCTTATAATACCATTGTCTGACCAGGTTGCTAAAACATTCTTAGGTGTCTAGATACTTATGCCAGGATAGCTGCAGTGGGTTATCCCAATTCTAGCCTATGGTCACTGATACATTTTGAAACAGGAAAGAGAAACCTTGATAAATAAATCTTTCTCCTAATCCATTTCTCTTCTCTAGAATGCTTCAGGGAGGAGCGGCAGATAGCACAGAAGACAGAGGCCCTCAGTTTGCAGAAGTCTTCGTTATCATCTGGTTTGGAGCAGTTGTCATAACACTAAATTCCAAGCTCCTGGGAGGAACCATGTAAGAGACCAGGAGAAGCTTCTTCTGGGGTGGGGGAAGAATTTGACTCCCTGGGTGATTCTCCAGATGAGAATTGCTTTAGTTCAGGGACAGGCAGTCTTTGCCTTAGAATGATAAAGACATACATGGCTGGGGCAATTTCTGGTCTTGAGAAGTAGGCTGTTTTTATTCAGACTTTTTATCTGGAAGCCCTAAAGTACTGTGAGCCTTATTGAAAGCAAATTATGCTATTGTTATTTAAAAGAGCAACAATAGATTCCTGGAATGCTCTTGAGAGCAGGGGCTCTGGAGGTCCAAAAGGTAGAAGTTGGGGCATGCATGTGGCCTAAGGATGCTGCCCTATTAACCAGAGTGCAGAGTGCTTTTAAACAGCCCATGTTATGTTTATTTAAACATCTTAATTTTTAAAACAGCCTTTAAACATTTTAATCTTAAACATGTTGTTTTCCTGCTACTAGCTTGCTCATCAAGGAGAAAGCTAAAACAATTGGCTTTGTGAAAGCTTTCTAAAACCTTTTAATGACAAGCGGGTGGATAGCAGACAGCTTAGGGCCCATTTTGTCTGGCGGTAGTTCTATCGTTCTCTTGTTTTTCTCTTCCGTCTCTGCACATTATCCTTTACCAAGACCTCTCTCTTTTTCACCCAGATCTTTCTTCCAGAGCCTTTGTGTCCTGGGCTACTGCATCCTGCCACTCACCGTGGCTCTTTTGGTCTGCAGGCTTATACTGATAGCAAACAGTGGGACTGCTGGCTTCATTGTGCGTCTTTTAGTTGTAATAACAATGTTTGGCTGGTCAACTCTAGGTAAGTTGGGCATGGAAAGCCGTCAGAACTATCTTTGTACATGGGAACAAGGACCATTGGGTTTATTTCTGAGTTCATCTGCATACCATAACCCCAGCACTTGGGTTGATCAGAATTATGTGGATTGCAAAAAACAGGAGCAGCAGAAAATGAATTCACTAACACTGTATCACTCTAACACTTGCAGTATAGGAGGAGAGCCATGTTAGTTTATAGTAGCTAGAAAGAGGTCGATAGTCCCTGGCTAATGTTATTAAAAGGTACAAACTTTAGAGAGCTATAACTCACTTCACCAAATGCATAAGGTGGATGGCTTAGATTGATGGAAGTGCAGAAAAGAGGAGAAGGGGGGTTGGTTATGCAGATTACAGAGAAGCCATGAGGAGGGAAACAATAATCACAGAACACTTAAGAAAGAAACCATGTCCCCACAAAAACTGACAGGGCAAGCAAGCTACTTTATATAGTGAGGCAGAAAATCCCACATTTGTTGATACTGATGATGTTACTTGGATGGGAAATAAAATGTCTGCAAGGAGGTAGCCAAGCCAGAGAACACCAAGAACTCCAGGATAAACTTCACACAAAAGAATTAATGAACAGAAGTTTGACATGAGGACTCGGAATAAGGATAAAATAATACCTGAGCATTTCTACCTCCCAATATATTGTTGATTTTTAATGCTATTGCCCCTGGGATGTCTTGAGGCTTTGTTTCCAAAAAAGCAGAAATGTTTGTTGGGAACAAGAATTCTATGGATTCTATTTCCCGAGATGAATATGTTAATATTAATTGAATAATAAAAGGAACTGTATACCCTACTTGTTTTCTATTAGTCTCAATCAGGTTATCCGGATTATGATTTTGTATACATATTTCCATCCTATTTGACTTGTTTAATTTTAGAAGCACAATTCCTTTTGTAAAAAAAATACTTTGTGAGTTTTTCAGTCTGAAAGAGTGGGGCCGCTATAGATCAGGGATGAAAAGCTTTTTCGCCTGAGGTCTGCCTGGATGGACGTTGCAGGGAGAAAAGGAGCTGAGTTCAGGCTTTTTCCCAACAATTGTGCTTCCGACTGCAATTAGAATAGGTGAACCTGTGTTTGTTTGTTTTTTAATAGAAATTGAGATTTTTATTTTATTGGACTGGTACCTCACTGGCATAAGAATAGTCCGTATTGTTTTACGTATCTTATTCTAAAAACATTTTGCCTCAGTCCTGAAAGCCGGCTGAGTGACTTTCTCTCAGCCCAACCCACCTCAAAAGGTTGTTATTGAGGGAACATAGGAAGAGGAAGAGGCGTTAGGTATGTTCGCTGCCTTGATTTATTTATAAAAAATGATGATACAAATAAATAAAAAGCAAATGATTATTGTTTCTCAAGTTGCCAAATCCATGAGGGAGACAAGCTTAGATTTTGAAAAGCCAGGAATCCTCCTGGTGAGTCTGCACTCCAGGTGGGCCCAGCCTTCCTTCCTGGAGCGTCAGCTTGAGACCAGCCTTTCATTCATGCTCCTGTGGCCAGTGGAGGAGATGCCTTTCTACTTCCCCTCTCCCCTCCTGGCTAATCTGAGCAAGCTTTCCTGGGCCAGATCCAAGCATCAGTTTGTACTGTCCCTTGGGGAGGGAAGAGCCAGAGGCTAGCAAGAAGCCATGGTTTTTGAGGGAACAGACGTGAGGCTGATTTGATTTGATGTGTTATATTCCTGGTGCCTATTTTTCCAACGTGGTCTTCCTTGTTTCTTTTCCCAGCCTCTACGGCCTTCCTGGCAGACAGCCAACCCCCAAACCGCAAAGCTCTGGTCGTCTATCCCATTTTTCTTTTCTACTTTGTCATCAGTTGGATGATTCTCACCTTTACGCCGTAGCGAAGGCGCTCTCGGCAAAGACGACAAAACCGAATGAAGGTGTTTTTGTTGCTTTCCAATGAAGACCTCTCTCTGTGGTTGACCTGCCCACCTCTTGCTCTGTTTCTTCCGATATTTATAATGAATGTTGTGAAAAGGCCAGCAGGTTCCTCGCCTGAAACCACAGAAGGCCTCCAACTCTCTCACTCCTGTTCCTTTGAAGAGCACTACTGATGCCTCTCCCTATTGAGTTCTGTTTTCTATCGATTCTGTCTGAGCCTTCAGTAAGGAGAAAGGCTAGATGTAGCCATATCTTGGGCCATCAAGATAGTTGGCAAAAGAAAATAATAATGGCTATGTACAATTATCGGATTGATCAGAAGCCTGCAGGTCTTTAGGAGAATACTGTCTTACAATTTCAAAACATTTGATTTCTTGGGATGGGAAATGCTATCTAATTTCACTTACTCTCCAAAAACTGAAAGGAAAGGGTGCAAGAAAGAAGCGTTGTCTTTTTCGTTTCTTTTTTTTAGTTTTTCATCCGTTTTTAATTGTTCAAATTAGCTCTCCGCATGGGTTTGAAAGGTCTTGTGGAAGAAGACAAGAATAAAGCCGTTTGGCCCAGATCAGCCACAAGAGATCTTGGATCTCTCTTTAATGCAGGAGGGGGAAAAATAAATTGCACCAGAATAATCGGCCACTAAGTGTAGAGATGCCAAGCGATTCTGGCACGGGAGGTCTTGATCCTGGAAACACGAAACACAAAGTTCAATTTCTGACCTTCCGTGTGGAGTCTGTAAGGATTTCTGCTGCATCAGGCCTGGCATCCGGTTGCATGTCTTGCAGGGATGGTCGGTCTTATAGAATGACTTGTGAAAAGGGCTAGGGGCTTTCTCTGTGAGTTCTGGCTTTTTAATTCTAAAATGAGGAAACTTATTTATGTATTAAGGTGTGGCACAAGCTGTACTTTCACATCCATTGTGCACTTTCAGATCCATTGTGAAGCCTCTGGAAGAAGCTGCTCTTGAAACGGAATTCTTTGTTCTTGTCTAGCGAGATGTAGGCAGTAGCTGACAGCTTACTGATACGCAGTGTAATTCACACGGTGTAATACCTTATTTTGTATTATTATATTACCTGTTAAATTAAGTTTGTTTTGTTACATAGTTGTCGGGGTTTTGAAGAGTAAAAACTGTCCTATATAATATATAAATTGCTTCTTTGTGTTTCTTACTGAAAATATCTGCAGTTTTTTCTTTACTATGGGTTTTACAGGCTCCTTTTTTATTTTCTCTTTAAAATTCCAGCTGTTGGGCTTTTATTTCTTTCAAGTAAATAAAGTCTGGGATAAATGACTTTGTTCTCCTTGCTTTGTTTGCCATCAAATGTAGAAAAGAGCAAGTTGATATGGAATATTGTTTCTATTCAAATGTAAAGGTATCTGTGGGGAGACTTCTTTAAAGTTATTTCTGCTTATAACAACCTGAATTTAAATAATCTCTGTGTAAGGAAAGTTCTTTTTAAAATACTTGCTGGATCCTTTAAAATTAATTTTCCTTGTGAAATTTTATTTCATATATTATTCTAATTGGGCACAAATGTCAACTTAATCCTTCTCTTGATCAATATATGTTATTCCGGATTTGGCCTGGAAATAAACATGGTAATGTTTATTTATACGGTAATTTAGAGGTGAGATGGGCAGCATATACATATAATTTAACAAATAAACAGTTTTCTTTTGAATCAGACTTAACTCACTCATTTTCTGTGTGTGCTTACAAGGTAATTTGAATAAGTTTGCTGAAAAGGAAATCTGGCAAAACCAGAGGTAAGGATCCTGCTTTTTTTTGTTTTTACAACAGCAGCTTAAGCCGGTGTCAACTCTGAAGCTGGCCTGACTGACTTCAGTGTTGCCACAATGGTGCTGAAGAGTAAGGAGGGGGCAATAGAGATAGCTGGGGTTTTGTAGCCAGAACAAAACAACTTCCCCTGAGAACCAAGGACATTACCACAGCTGGCTGGAGAGAGGAGGAGTGACGTTTCCAAGCAATCGGACAGCACCTTGATTGGATCATGTAAATGATAGTTTGGGAAAG